>CAUYLG010046071.1:0-50297 GCA_963573385.1 Cacajao melanocephalus | reverse complement strand
CTGATGAGGAGCTGCGATCCCCTGTAGGAGGAGAGGCATTCTGATTTCAGGTGTTCTCAGCCTTTTTGCACTGGTTTCTTCCCATTTTTGTGGATTTATCCACCTGTCATCTTTGTAATTGCCGACTTTCAGATTGGGTCTCAGTGGACGTCCGGCTTGTTGGTGATGAAGTTTTTTCTGTTTCTTAGTTTTCCTTTGGCAGACGCCCTTTCCCCACAGAGCTTGGTCTTCCCGGGTTCAGCTGTGCTTACTGTGAAACTCTCGGTCCTCAGCGCTTCCAATTGCTGTTCTCCTTGTGGGGGTGGGACCAGCTGAGCCCGACTCAAAGCTCCACACTGAGAAGCGCTGCGCCACGCCAGGGCGCCAGCAAAACAGCTGTGCCGGCCAAAAGAGTCGCGCTGGCGACACATGTGGCTCCTCCGCCGGGAATCTCCCAGTTCGTGGGCCACAGAAATTCGTCTGAAATTGCGGCGTCCACTCGCTCTCTGTGCTTTCACTGGGAGCTACAATCCTGAGCTGTTATTAATCAGCCATTTTGGATCTCTCCGCCTGGTGATGAAGTTTTTTCTGTTTCTTAGTTTTCCTTTGGCGTACGCCCCTTCCCCGCATGGCTGGACCTTCCCGGTTCAGCTGTGCTTACTGTGAAACTCTCCATCCTCAGCGCTTCCAATTGCTGTTCTCCTTGTGGGTATGGGACCAGCCGAGCCGGACTCAAAGGGCACCCTGTCCGGTATACTCTGCGCCGAGAAGGGCTGTGCCGGCGCGCCGGCAAAATAGCCACACCGGTCAAAAAAGTCGCGCTGGCGACCCGTGTGGCTCCTCCGCTGGGAATCTCCTAGTCTGTGGGCAACAAAAATTTGTCTGAAAGTGTGGCGTCCACTCGCTCTCTGCGCTTTCACTGGGAGCTACAATCCTGAGCTGTTGTTAATCGGCCACCTTGGATCTCTCTCCGAAACTTTAACTCTTTTTTTATATTAATTAGCCTATGGTAAGATTGGTTTCATTATCATTTTGCTTAAAGTCAGTTTCCACCTATCCACTATGTTAATTGAGAACTTACTATGTACAAATTAAAATTAAAAGGCTTAATTATTCCCCTTGAAAATAAGAAAAGACATGGGGAGAAATGCCAGATATAGGTGATGGGAAGGAAGGCAGCAAATCACACTGCCATGTGTGTACCTATGCAACAGTCTTGCATGTTCTTCACATGTACCCCAAAACCTAAAATGCAATTTAAAAAAATAAAAATAGATAAAAAATAAAATAAAATAAGAAAAGAGATTTTCCTCTCTCCCTTTTTCTTTCAGAAAATTTCCAGTTGTAAGTAGTTTCTTCTCCCTTTGAAATGTATTTAAATCCTTTTGAAGATTAGGTAGGACTTTCCTCAGCTTTGTGACCCTGGAGTGTCTTTCCCAAGGACCTGGCAGCCATCTCTTTGAAATGTAAACATCAAAGGACATAGCACCCCCATCTCCCAGTTTCTGTGTCAGGGTAGAAGTCTGACTTCAGTGAGTATCTTGCTCCAAGTTGCAAAACTACCTCCCAATATAAGATATGAGGAGTTGATTTTTTCCTTTAGATAAAGCCTGTTAGCTAATACAGGTGGTCAGCCCCATGCCTAGGTAAAGTTAGGATGAACTGTGCATGACAATTGGTGCTGTCAAGTCCTCTTATTTGAGGACTAGTTATTACTTATCTTAAAAACATGTATGTAATGGATTGTGGCTGCTTGGCTATATAAAAAGGTGAGATTTCTTTCTGTCTTTGCAGTCTCCTAGTGGATTACCTGGGTGCATATTACATTCTGGTTTAATGCTATTTAATAAAATTTATGGAAGGCTGTGGGTTTGGATTGAGCTCCTGCACTGGGCCCCAACAGACCAAAATAGAGTCATTCATGGTGAGTGCTAAATAATCAAACAAGAGATTCACAGCAACCAATCAGAAAGGGCCCAGCCAACCTGAGCCAGCCTTATAGGAAAGAATGAAGGTAACCTAAAGTAACATGATGTTAACCAATCCACTTTTTTATATTATTCTGTTTCCTTATTCTGTAAGATAGCACCTTACAAAAACCAACTGTTCCACCTTACCCAACAGAGCTCCTTCTATTTTTAGACAGGATGCTGCCTGATTCATGAATTGCTAATATAAGCCAATTCAATCTTTAAACTAAATGTGTTGAAGTTCTGTTTTTTGCCAATGCTTATTCAATAACAAAAGCACTATTTTTTCCCCCTTCTACTATCTTCGGGGAGAAGATTTCTGGGTAGGGAGAAAGTTTTCTTTTTAATTATATTTTCCCAATACCTATCATATTTATTTCCTGTGGCTACCTGACTGCTTTCTTTTTCTTCATTCAGATTCTGTGGAGAAAGACTCTTATTGGACAGCTCTCCTTGAGCAAGGTTGTCAGTCTATAAACTGGCTGCCAGTGGATGAAGTACCCTCTCCCTGTCCAATGTGTGAGGCCAGAGGTGAAGCAGGATCTTCTATACTGCACATGGTGCTAAAGACTGCTCATTAGTAGGTACTGTGTTGTGAGCTAAGTGGCTCTCTGTATGATACTTTTGAACATTTTTAGAAAAATAAGGAATATAATGATGCTGCTTGGTTGCTCCTAATGTTACTGGACGTGTGGTGGAAAAAAAAATGAGTTGAGGGAGTTGAACTCCCAGGTGAAGAATCACAAATGACCTAAGAGCGAGGTGTGCCCTTAAGGAGAGCCTTATTTCCAACAGTTACAGGCTAAACAGGCTAAAAATCAAATGCAGCACCTCATCTGACGATTGGCTAAATGTTAGCACAAGTTGAAAATGCAAACTCCCAGGGTGTTTTCTGTTAAAGTGAAGGCATTGATTGGGAAAGAATGGGATTCTGTAATTTGACATGGGGCTATGTGGGAAGACCCTGATGAACCTAGAGACACTGAGCCCCTAAATTCTGATGAACCTTCTTTGCCAGAGGGAGATATCTTCCCATCCCCAGTAGAAGAGACCTCCCCAACCCTACTGGAAGCAGCCTCCCCAGTGCCAGTGGTATTGGCCTGTCCAGCACTGTCTGCAAGTTTTAACCCCCATTGCTTGAGGAAATGGTAATGGCCTCCCCTGAGAGAACTGCCATGCAAGACAATTCTGATTCTCCTCAGGACTCACCATGACCACCCCTCTTTGCTTCTAGACCTATGACTGGACTCAAGTCCCAGAAAGACTCTAAAGGTGAGGTAGAAAGTGTGACCCTTAACAGAGTGCACTGAATTCCAGAAGAACGACTTGAGGTTATTAGTTAATACAAGCAGAAATTCAGGAAACATGTGTAGGAATTATGGAGGTGGAATGTGTGGGAATTAAGGGTGTGGAATAATGGCAGAAGGAACATAAAATTGGATCAGTCTGAATTTATTGATATGGACTCAGTAAGCAGAGATTCCGCATTTAGTGTTGTGGCTTGGCAGAAAGGCCTCTAACCAGTTGGGTGAAAAGATGAAAAGATGGCTCACCATAAATGAATTAGAAATGCCTGACTTCCCTTAGTTTAATAGAGAGAAAGAAATTCAGAGGCTTAAGGAGATTGGAAGATTAGAGTGGATTTGTTATTTATCTTACTCACCTACACTGGAAGGGTCCAGAAGACATAGCTTTCACCAATACTTTGAGAAATACTTTGAATAAATAAATATTGAGGGGATCCCCAGCATCTTTGTTGAGCTTTGTGATCGCTCTTTTTTGCAGGCCAGACCTTACAATAGGAACCACAATCATTCGATTAGAAAACCTAAATGGAATGGGAATAATTAGATCCGAGAATATGGCAGGAGTCAAGTGGTGGCGGTGGCACTTAACCACCAAAGGCAAAGTGGGCATGGTTATTGTAATGGACAGCAGCATCAAAGCAGCAATTAGAATAGTCTGAATCCAGGAGACATGTGGTGTTGGCTAGTTAAGGATGCTGTTTCTCAAAGTGAAACAGATAGGAAGCCTACTAAATTCTTCATTGATCTGTATAAGCAGAACATTTCTAGGCCAAAAAAACCCAAAACTCTAATTCAAATCACAAAAACAGGGAGATGTGGCCCCTCAATCAATTCCAGATGAGCCAGTTTGCAGACCCAGAACCCCATGAGTGAAGGGGAGGTCAGGTCCCTGGAAGAACCACAGTATAATACCAAAAATGTATACTGTTAAATCCTTCTCCTATCCTTCTCCAAAGGGACCTATGGCCTTTTGACAGGATAATCGTACACTGGGGAATAGCAAATAATCAGACCTTTTGGGTCTACTAGACGCTGGCTTGGAATGAACACTGATTACAGGAGACCTAAAACATCACAGTGGTCTCATTAGAGTAGGGGTTTGTGGAAGTCAGATGATCTATAAAATTTTAGCTCAGGTTTGTCTCACAGTGAGTCCAATGGGTCCTTGGACCTATTCTGTGTTTTTTCCCCCCAATCCTGGAATGCATAATTAAAATAGGCACATCTAGCAGCAGGCAGAATTCCTCCATTCATTCCCTGACCTGTGAAGTGAGGGCCATTATGATATAAAAGGCCAAATGGAAGTCATTAGAACTGCCTCTACTTAGAAAAATAGCAAATCAAAAGCAATTCTACATGCAGAATTAGTGCCACCCTCAGAAACTCGAAAGATGAAGGCATGGTGATTCCCACCATGTCTCCAATCACCAACCCTGTTTGACCCGTGATAGACAGGTCTTGGAGAAAGACAGTGGATTATCATAAATCTAACCAAGTAGTCACACCAATTGCAGATTCTGTACCAGATACGGCTCCATTTATTGAGAAAATCCACTCTCTCCTGGCACTGGTATGTAGCTATTGACCTGGAAAATGGCTTTTTCATCATCCTTGTCCACAGGGACCATCAGAAGCAGGTTGCTTTTAGTTGGCAAGGCCAGCAATATACTTTCACTCTCCTACCTCAAGGGTATGTCAGCTCTCCAGTTCTATGTCATAACTTAGTTTTCATGGATCTTGATCACCTCTCTCTTCCACAAGATATCACACTGGCCCATTACATTAATCACATTTTGCTGATTGGACCTGGTAAGTGAGAATTAGCAACCACTCTAGACTTACTGATAAAACTTTTAAGTGTCAGAGGGTGGGAATTAAATCTGACTAAAATTCAAGGGCTTTCTAACTCAATGCAATTTCTACGTCTCCAATGGTGTGCGGCATATAAAGATATTCCTTCTAAAGTGAAGGTTAAATTGTTGCAACTGGCACCACCTGCAACCAAGGAAGAGACACAGCACATATTGGGCCTCTCTGGAATTTGGAGGCAACATATTCCACATTTGGGTGTGTTATGCCAGGCTATTTACAAAGCAACCTGAAAAGCTTCTAGTTTTGACTGCAGCTTAGAACAAAGCAAGGCTCTGCAATAGGTCCAGGTTACTGTGCAAGCTGCTTGGGTACTTGAGCTATAAGATCTAACATATCCAATGATGCTTGATATATTACTGGTGAATACAGATGCTGTTTGAAGGCTTTGGCAGGTCCACATAAGTGTATTGAAGTGCAGGCCTTTGGGGATTTTGAAGCAAGTCTCTGCCATCTTGTGCAAATAACTACTCTCCTTTTGAGAGACAGTTCTTGGCCTGCTACTTGGCATCAGTAGAGACTGAATGCTCAACCATGTGGCACCAAGTTACCATATGACCTGAGCTGCTCATAATAAACTGGGCATTATCTGACCACCAAGCCGTAAAGTTGGGCATGCACGCAGCACTTCATCATCAGTGGAAGCGGTATATATGTGATCCAGCTCTAACAGTCTCTGAAGGCATAAGTAACTTACATGAAGAAGTTACCCAATTGCCCATGGTCCTCCCTTTGGCTACACTGCTTTCTCTCTCCCAGATTGTACCTTTGGCTTCATGGGGAGTTCCCTATGATCAGTTGGCAGAGGAAGAGAAGAATTAGGCCTAGTTTACTAATGTTTCGCAGCACCACCCAGAAGTAGCCAGCTGTAGCACTACAGCCATTCTCTGGGACATCCCTGAAGGACAGTCATGAAGGGAACTCCTTCCAGTGGGAAAAAATTCAGGCAGTTCACCTGATTGTACACTTTGCTTAGAAGGAGAAATGACAAGATGTTTGATTATATACCTGTGTATAGGCTGTAGCCAACGGTGGTTTGACTGGATGATCAGGAACTTTTAAGGAGCATAATTGGAAAACTGGTGACAAAGAGATTTAGGAAAGAGAAATGTGGATATGCATCTCCAAATAAGGAAAACTTGTGAAGATATTTGTGATTCATGTGAATGATCACCAAAAGGTGACTGCAGCAGAGGAGAACTTTAATAATCAAGTAGATAGAATGACCCTTTCTGTGAATGCCATTCAGCCCCTTTCCTCAGCCATCCCTCTCATTGCCCAATGGGCTCATGACAAAAGTGTCCATGGTGGCAGAAATGGAGGTTACTCACAGGATCAGCAACATGGACTGACCAAGGCTTAGTCACCAAGGCTGACCTAGCTATGGCCACTGCTGAAGGTCCAGTCTGCCAGTAACAGAGACCAACACTGAGCCTCCAATGTGGCACCATTCCCTAGGTGATCAGCCAGCTACCTGGAGTCATGTTTATTACATTGGACTGCTTCCATTATGAAAGGGGCAGTGTTTTGTTTGGAATAGACACTTCTCTTCGCCTTCCCTGTACACAGTGCTTTTGCCAAAACTACCATCTGTGGACTTACAGAATACTTTAGCCACCATCATGGCATTCCACATAGCATTGCGTATGATTAAGGATCTCACTCCACAGCAAAAGAAGTGCAGCAATGAATCCATGCTCATGTAATTCACTGGTTTAACCATGTTCCCCACTATTCTGAAGCAGATGTCTTGATAAAATGGTGCAACGGCTTTCTGAAGAGTCAGTTGTAGTGTCAGTTATGTGACAATACCTTGCAGTGCTGGGGCAAGGTTTTCTGCACTCTAAATCAGTGTCCAATACATGGTGTCATCTCTTCCATAGACGGGATTCATGGGTCGAAGAATCGAAGGGTGGAAATGGAAGTGGAACCACTCACCATGACCCCTGGTGACCAACTAGCAACATTTTTGTTCCCATTCCTATGACTTTATACTCTGACAACCTAAAGGTCTTTAGTTCTGGGGGAGAAATACTTTTACCAGGAGACACAATGATGATTCCATTGAACTGAAAGTTAAGACTGCTGCCCAGTCACTTTGGGCTCCTTCTGGGTTTGAGTCAACAGGTAAAGAATGCAAGTATGGTGTTGACTGTGGTGATTGATTCAGACCACCAAGAGGAATTGGACTACTATTCTATAATGGAGAAAGAAAAGAGTATGTCCAGAAAATAGGAGATCCGTCAGGCGTCTTTTAGTGTCACCATGCCCTGTGATTATGGTCAATATAAAACTATAACAACTCAATGACCAGGACTCAAGGACTGCTGATGACCAGGCCCTTCAGATTTGGATCACCCTGCCAGGTGAAAAACCATGACCAGCTGAGGTGTTTGCTGAAGGCAAAGGTAATACAGAATGAACAGTGGAAGAAGATATTTATAAATACTAGCTAAGAATAAGTGACCAGTTACAGAAATGAGAGCTGTAATTGCCATGAGTATTTTCTCCTTATTTTTTAATGAATGTATTTGTGTTTATGTATACATATATATAAATGAAGCAAATATTTTTCACTCTCTTATTCCCTTATGTAACATAAGATGCATTGACTTTTTATTGTAATATTTAAGTATTACTAATCTTACATAGAAGTAAAGTTATAAGATATCAAGGGGAATAGTTAACGTCACTCAAATATTTTACCTTCTCTTGTGGGGAAGGGATTATTGGTGTGTTTTCAGTTGTATGCAGAATGGTTGTATCATGATAGGCAGAATTATGACCTTGGTAGTGTCTTAAATTGAAGATTAAGTATGGTTTAAAAAGATGTGTATGGGTTGATTGTTAAGAGATGAAATCCTGGTGGTCATTTTATGTGTCAACTTGACTGGACTAGGGGATGCCCAGGGAGCTGGAAAAACATAATTTCTAGGTGTGTTTGTGAGGGTGTTTCCAGAACAGAATAGCATTTGAATCGACTGGGTACAGAAGATCATCCTCACCCATGTGAATGGGTACCATCTAATTTACTGAGAACTCAAATAGAACAAAATTTCAGAAGGATAAATTTTCTCTTTCCTTATAGAGCTAAGACATTCATCTTCTCTCTTTTTCTTTTCCTTCTCGCCTGTCACCCAGGCTGGAGTGCAGTGGCACGATCTCGGCTCACTGCAACCTCTGTCTTCCGAGTTCATTCTTGTGCCTCAGCCCCTCAGGTAGCTGGGACTACAGGCACACACCACCATGCCCAGCTAATTTTTGTATTTTTAGTAGAGACAGGGTTTCGCCATGTTGGCCAGGCTGGTCTCAAACTCTTGACCTCAAGTGATCCGCCTGCTTCAGCCTCCCAAAGTGCTGGGGTTACAGGCATGAACCACTGCACCTGGCCCATTCATCTTCTGTTAACATGAGTGTTGCTGGTTCTTGGGCCTTTAGACTCAGATCAGGACTTACACCATCAGTACCTCCATTCTTGGGCCTTTGAACTCAGACGAAATTACATCATTGGCTTTCTTTGTTTGCTGGCTCGCAGACATTAGATTCTAGAACTTCTTGGCTTCCACAGTCCCATGAGCCAATTAACTCTCTCTCTCTCTCTCAACTCTAGAGAGAGAGTCTGTTTCTGTGGAGAATTCTTGCTAACGCAGCATTCTAAGAATTTAAACATGATCATGCTTCTTTAGCAGAAAGTCCTGAGATTTGTTTCCTTTGATGGCACAGATTCAAAGTAGTTCAGTTCCACTGCACAGCTGTGACCAGTGGGCTTTGTGAAATCTCTCTCTCTAGAGAAACTTCTTGCAGTTTCATAAAATTACTTTTGTCTTCAGGATGGAGGTTTATTGGTTCTCTGCACAACTGGGAAATCATCCCTTTTGGACTATGGAGAGTCTTGATTATAAACTTCCAAACTATAAACTTCCAAATTAGTTTTTTCTTCCTCTGTTGGAACTTTTAATCAGTACAGTTTGCCAGACATAAGGCAATATGTCCAATATATCCAGAAAGCAGAATGCCACAAAGCTTTGCCGATACTTATTTCCCAGGGAACATATACTTTCTCACTTCATCTTATAAAGGAAATTGATGGAGGAATGGAAACAAACATGTGTTCAGATTATGTTCCCAGTCCTTTATGAGGGGTTTCATATGGAATATTTTTGATGTAGCTAGCTTTTTTGAAAGGCCACCTGAAGCCCAAAGAGATTGAATAACTTGCCCAAAGGTAACATTGTATGAAGTGGTGGGACTTGAATTTGAATCCAGCTCTGACTCCAAATGGTTGCTTTTTGCATTATAGCTGGTTGCTATCTACTCTCCTCCAATTAGACTTGAGCTAAAAAACAGGGCTGAAATGATGCCAAATTCATGAGATTGTCAATGCAGTAGAACCACCCCTTCGCTATCTATAGGAGGAGATAGTATTAGTCTGTTCTCACAATGCTGTCAGAGATATACCTGAGACTAGGGAGTTCATAAAGGAAGGAGTCTTAATTGACTCACAGTGCCACATGGCTGGAGAAGCCTCACAATCATGGTGGAAGGTGAATGAGAAGTCACATCTTATATGGTGACAGGCAAGAGAGTGTACAGGGGAGCTCCCATTTATAAAACCATCAGATCTCATGAGACGTATTCACTACCACGAGAACAGTACAGGTAAAACTGCCCCCATGATTCAGTTATTTCCACCTGGTCCCCACTTGACACATGGGAATTATTACAATTCAAGGTGATTTTTGGGTGAGGATACAGCCAAATCATACCACCCAGTACAAGCCACTCAGCTCTAATTTTGCTTCTGTAATGGAGAAACTATTTTTAAAAATTCACTGGGGTGTATATTCCCCCCATATTAATGCATTTTTTATTTTCACTCTCTCTCTCTCTGTAGTCTTTTCTACCATTAAAGCAAATCAATGACATTTATTGCCATAGTGAAAAGCAGAGAGATATATCTGAAGTCCATAGGGCAGGAGAGAGAAAGGTGATTCCTAGGAATATTACTTTTGGACAGAAAGGGGAAGTAGACGTTCTCCCTGGGTTATAGGGCAAAGACTGGATCCTTCAGCAACCTGGTGTCCAGCCCTCAAGCGTTATATACCAAGGTGAGAAGAATCAGAACCAGTGAGAAGAAACAGAGGCTCTTCTACAATGTTAAGAGACTCCATAAATCTCCATGTGCACTCAATTCTGTGGGGAAAGATAAGGAAGGCAGACACTTTAAAGGAAAAAGACACTATAGATAGGAAGTTAAAACTTAGGTTGTGAGATATGAAATGCTATTTACCAGAAAAAATAAAAATACCTTATACCAGAAAATTCCAAGATTTCTTACCAGCTGCTGTAAGTGAGGATAGGGCCTCCAGATTAGGATGAGACAAATTATACAAAGAGGAAAAGTCTACATTTGTTGCACATCCTTCATTTGTTGTGTATTAATGTTACATACTGCTGTGCTTTCATAACTCATTCTTTTGGGTTATTAAAAATGGCTCCTCTTAAAATACAAAGAGATTTTCTGGGAGGCATTGAACGTCAAGCCATGCGAAGTATCAACACCATGACATGAATTAGGTTATCGTGGCTCATCTCATGTACCTAGAGAGACCTGTAAGGATACAGAAGAGACTGATATGATTGTGTCATGGTCTGTGGGGTAAGTCCATGAAGAGAGAAGGCAGAATGAGGAAAAACTCTATTTTACAGAAACCTAAGTCAAGGGCCAAAAAGTGGACATCTGGGCCTGAGGTACTTGGAAAAGGCTGGAGAGAGGTCAGGGAAAGGTGTGCCAGGAGGTGGACTTAGGAGAGGGACCTGCGAGCAAAATTCTCCTTAGCTAAGCATGGTGTTGCAAAAGCGTGTGAATTTTGGCTCTGGACAAATCTGAGATTAGATTCTCCCTGGCTGCTGGTGCCTGATGCCTTTGGATAAACTCATCTGCATAAAGGGAGAGTATTACTTGAGGATGTTGTGAGAATTAAATGAGAAAACGTTTGTTAAATGCCCAACATTATGCTTGTCACATGGTAGCTACTGTGCCCATAACTGTAGATTTTAATGTCTGAAAGTGAGGGCTACACTAATTTGCTCTAGAGGTTCCCCTGAGCAGATGGCAAATAGGAAGTGTCAGAAAATGAATGATACACTCTGTGTCACGGGTGGCCCAGAAGCATGTGGTGGCATGTGTGGTTTATATCTCTTTATGAGTGTTCTGAGTCACTCTGAACCCAAATGACAGCTGTGTGTAAGCAATTACTGCCGGCAGGCTTACTGGTCTAGAAAACCAAACAGCAAAAACAATGCCCACCCGCCCCCAACTAAAAAAATCCCCTAAACCTCATTACCTTTTGGATTTGTTGGCTTTGTACCTTTCTGTAAAGATGATTTGATTTGTGGCTCCCCTAATGGATTTAACTATGGCTTTGCCAGTCTGTCCTATGTATTAAGTGAGAGCAAAAATCTTTTCAAGTGTCAGCCTAGGGAATCCATTTGGAGTTCTGGAGATCCTGGCAGCACTAATTGGGAGAAAAGAGGAATGCATGCTTTCTTCCTGAGACTGTATGTGACTTAGTCCATTGGAGTTGCAGTAACATAATACCTGAGACTGGGGTTAACTTATAAAGAACAGACATTTATTTCTCACAGGTCTGGAGGCTGGGAAGTTCAAGGTCGTGGTGCCTGCATTCAGTTCTGGTGAGGGTGGCTCTCTGCTTCCAAGATAGTGCTTTGTTGCTATGTATGGCAGAAGGGCCAAAAGGGCCTAAGTTAATTTCCCCCATTGTTATTACAAGGCACTAATCCATTCATGAGGGCAGAACCCTCATGACTCAGTCACTTACCCATAAGTCCTATCTTTTAACACTACAACAATGAGGACTATGTTTTACCAGAAATTTTGAAAGATAGACAAATTCAAACTATAGCATTCTGCCCCAGGCTCCCCTAAATTTGTGTCCTTCTCACACGTGAAATACATTCATTCTATTCCAATAATCCCCAAAGTCTTAACTTATTCCAGCATCAACTTAAAAATCTATGTCCAAAATCTCTTCTAAGTGTCATCTAAATCAGGTACAGATGAGACTTGTGGTACGATTTCTCTGATTCAAATTCCTTCACCAGCTGTGAACCTATGAAATCAAGCAATTTCGGTGCTTTTAATCTACAGTAGTGGGACGGGCATTGGATAGACATTCCCATCCTAACAATAAAGAAATAGAAAAGCAGAAAGGGGTAAGAGGGCCTAAGTAAGTCTACAACTCAACAAGGCAAACAACATTAAATCTTGAGGCCTGAGAATAATCTTCTTTGACTCCATGTTCCTTGTTTCAGACACATGGGGGCTGAGGTTGGGTTCCCAAGACTCCAGGGGATCCTACTCCTGTGGTTTTTCTGGGCTTAGCTCATACTGCAGCTATTATGGGTTAGAGTCAAGTGCCTGTGGCTCTCCCAGGCTGTTATTGCATACTGGTGGCCCTAAATGTCTCAGATCTCATAGGTCACTCTAACCTCATGCTTCTTCTGGGCATTGCTCTGGTGAGAAGTTTCAGTGGCAGCCTTGTCCTCCTGGAAGTTCTCTGCCTGTTCTCCAAAGCTCTCTGAGGCATCTTTTGAAATCTAGGTGGAGGTAGCCATGCTTCCACAGCTCATGAACTCTGTGTGCCTGCAGAGTTAGCATCACATGGATGCTACCATGTATTACAGCTTGTACCCTCCTGAGTGGCTTGAGCAACAGCTAGGGCAGCCAAGAAATGCTGCACCAGAATGCAGGGAGCAGAGATACAAGGTGGCCCTGGGCAGTGAGCCCACAGGTACCCTGGGTCCCTCTTTTGAAAGTGTTCTGCCCACAAGACCATGGCACTTTGGGCCTGTGAGAGTGGGTATCCACAAAGATTTCAGAAATGCCTTTGGGATCATTCTTTCATTGTCTTGATCAATAGCACCTGGCTTCCTTCTATCCATACTAATTCCACACTAACCTTAGCCATAACCTGAATACTCATTCTGAAACACACTTCCTCATTCTTTACATGGCCAGGCAGACAATTTTCCAAATCTTTAAGTTCTGCTTCCATTTTGATAATAAATTCCATCTTTAATTAATTTTTCTCTTTTCGAATGTTGCCATAAGCAGGCAAGAGAAACCATGCAGTTCCTGAGTGGTTTGTTTAGAGACTTTTTCATCAAATATTCTAGTTCATTGTCCTTAGGTTCTGCCTTCCACAGAGTACCAGGACAGGGATACAATTCAGCGAAGTTATTTGCCACTTTATAACAAGAATGGCCTTTCCTCCAGTTTCCAATAAGATATTCCTCATTTTCATGTAAAACCTCAATAGAATGGCCTTTACTGTCCATATTTCTACCAACATTCTGATCATGACCACTTAGAAAATCTCTAAGATGATTTAGGCTCTTCCTACAGCTCTCTTTTTCTAAGCTGTCATTAGAATTGCCCTTCACGATCCATTCACAACAATCTAGGCTTTTTCTAGCATGCACCTTCAAACTCTTTCAGCCTCTATGCATTACCCACTTCCAAAGCTGCTCTACATTTCTGGGTGTTTGCTATGTAACACCCCATTTCTGATACCAGTATCTGTCTTGGTCACACATTCAAACCACAGAGCTGTGATTTACTCTCCTATCAAAACCCTGTGTTCTACCACTTATTTCCTGTTGAAGTGAAAGAAGTAGACCAGACTAGGAATGAAAAACTTCAAGTTTATGAGAAAGTGTGATTTGGATTTTCTTCCTATGCATACGTAATCCAAATATCTCTGACTCTCTTTGCATTTATACATGTTGTTGCTCTTACCAGCACCTGATTTAGGCAAAGTTTTAGCTGTTGTCCCATCCTGACTGCCCATCTCTTATGTCCATTGCATCTTCCCTCACCCCCACCCCTATTTATGTCTCAAAGCTGTCACGGTATCGAATTTTTTTTTTTGAAGTTGGAAGGAGGAAATTGAAAAAGGACATATTTGTTTGTATGGGCACCAAAGTGGAACTGTAGCTCTACCAGCAATAAAATCCTTCCTTTTCTCTCTCCCTCACTCCCTCCCTTCCTTCCTCCCTCCTTCCTTCCCTCCCTGCCTCTCTCTCCCTTTCTCTTTCTCTCTCTTCCACTTTTCCTTTCTTCCATTTCTATAGACCTGAACATATTCTACGTGGCTGAAGAGGGCTGGCTCTAAAACACCTCCCACATCAGCTGTACCTTTTCCCCATCTGGAGTCTCTGGTGCACCTACAGTTCAGGTGCCACACTCCACTTCTAGTTCCAGTAAGAAAAAAGTGGCAGAGGAAATGACTGGGTGAAAAAGCCTTCTACTGGCAAAGCCATGATTTTCACATCAACATCTTCTTCCTCCCAAGGGACGTTTCTTGTCATGAATATGTGTCTGAACGCGATACTTCCCATGAACCATCTTCTTGGTTTCCAGACCCAAAGATTAGAATTGCACATATCAGAAGGACAATTTCACCCTCTTTAAGAAGCAAATTAACTATAATGCATATAAATAGCTGTTCCCACAGAGGCAGCTGAGTTTGGAGGGCATGCTACCAGCAGGGGTTTGTGATATTTTTATGTGATCAGGAAAACTGCCTTAAACAAACTGCTTCCTAGTGAGATAGCCATCAGTCAAGCGTCAAGTCAAAAAGGCCCAGGTTCTCAAGAACCTTGTGTTATGTGGATCATGAAATCTTCAGTAGCTTGAAGAATATGATGTACTTGTAGTTCTGGTGATTTATACTCTGTTACAAGTAGTACGGGGCCCATTTATGGTTCCCAAGAGTACCAAGGTTAATGTCAAGTTAATGTCATTAGAAGAAAATAAAAAAGACTGCCACATTTCTTTTTTATGAATAAAGACAATTTCATCAGTAAGGCAATAAGGACAGAAAACTTCTTGCTGACATATTAGTTGAGTGGTTGTCTACATTTTTAATTTCAAAGAAACTCAGAAAGAACATGGAATATCTTCAATTTTGATCATTCAGATAGCTGTAGGGTAGTCAAGACTCCACCTCCATCCTCTTTGGGTTCTGGCTGGACCCCAAAGTTCAACTGATATAGAGAGATTAGCAGGAGAAAAGCATACAAATTTATTTAATACAAGTTTTACAAGGCACAGAAGCCCTCATAAGGAAATGAAGACCCAAAAAAGCATCTAGAATCACTCACTTACATCCTGAATTAGACAAAGAACACTGTTGCAAAATGTGATAAAGCAAAGGGGCTTCGGCTAGGGTAGTTGATTGGGTAGAGATGTGACTAAGAAGATAAGGGTTAGTTTAACAAGATCTGCTTGTGGAGCCCTCTCTTGGCTTCAACGTTCTGTTCTTGATGATAAGAATGTTGCTTTTATAGGGAGCACATCTTTCACATGGGATGCCGCCTCCTGCTTTCAAGAAACACAAAAACGGTCAGAGAGATCTTCTTGCACCTACTGTATTTTAAGTGCCCTGAACAGCAATAATCTTGATCCCAGAGCAGCGTATCTGGGGAGTGGCGTATTCTCAACTCCTTCATCTCCAAGAACTACACTGCAAGCATTTCAAAGAGGATCTTCCTTTTTTTCATCTGATGACCTCACCATCTCTAGTCTCTTTCTACTCTTCCAACTGAGTTGCTTGACTTCTACTTTTATGAGGTTGTTGTTTTCACTATGTGAGCCAAATTATTGGTGTCACTTATGAAAAGCCATCTAAATGGCATTTATTTACTTTAAGGCTGATAGGACATAAAAATAGTAATCTGGGTGAAAAGAAATGTGTCTGTTTTCCTGCAAACTGTTGTATAATAATGGGCAGTTGGGAGGCAGTGGGTAAACTACAGTCATTCCTTCAAGAAAGCCAACCTGTCTTCCAGGAACCTACTTAGCAAAAGCACTAAGAGCTGCTTTTCAGGATTCCTTGACTCTGTGGCTCCTGTGACTCTAAGATAATTCTTCCTGGAACCTGTTTCTAGGTTGTAATCTAATCCAGGATACTGTTGAGATGCTCCTGAAGGTTCCTTAGTAAACAGTCTAAAAGTATTCATTTTATTAGGATTAGAAAATAAATCTGTTTTAGGTGCCAGGCTAAATAACGACAAACATTGAGAGTCATATTGTTCACTTATTAGAATGACAACTTTCCAGGTTATATGGTGATTCAGAGACCTGAATCTGAATTTCCATTCTGCCACTTACCAGCTGTCTGACTTTGGATGTCTTGGTAAACTGTTTTGGGTTTCATTCAGGTGCTGATTTTTAAAGTGAAAAAAAAAAGAATGCTTTCCTTTTTGACTTTAAAGTAATTTTTATGATAAGAAATAAGATAAAGATGTAAAAATGACATTTAAGCTATAAAAAACTATCAACTATTATTAAAATAATCCAACAAATAGGCCGCATGTATTATTGGTTATGTTTAATTCTGTGTGGTGATAAATCCTATCTTCTCTATATTTTTAAAATACTCAAGACTAGATTAAATGAACCACAATACCTTTTGGTCCTATTATTTTTAGCTCCAGAAGTGTGTTGATTTGGAAGCAAATCAGTTTGATGCTTATTAGATCTCAGCGACTGCTTGCTGTATTAAAGTGGCTTGGGATAAAACTTGAGTTAATAATACTCAAGATTTGTCTTTCTCTCAAGAAACAGAAAATGATAATTTTCAGAGACTGCACATTTGGAGACAATGTCTTGCCTCTTTATTAAAAGCTTGGACCAAATTTTCATAGACTTTATGGTCAGAGAGCACAGATGCACAGACATTATGAGGGCAAATAAGTGTCTTTCACTGAAGAGAGCCTTTAATGTCTCTCAATAAACTGCCTCAGTAAATTAGTTTATTAACATTAATCTATAGATTCCTATATGATATCAACAAACTGACTTTCTAAAAAATAAAAAGAATCAAATTTGGTCTACATGCCCCTAAATGATAAATTTTACTAACTTTTAGTTACTGAAGTAACCAGTTTTGGGGTATCAGATAACTTCAGTCAGAATATAAATTTGGTAGATCAAAGATCAGGCTCTTGATAAAGTAGGATAAACAAAGATACAAGCTTTTTAAAAAGAGTTCATTATATCCCAAAGATACCTGATACCTGCATTCATATGTTTCTGACAGCACTATTTACAATAGCAAAGATTGGAATCAACTTAAGGGTCCATCAACCATCAATGGATGACTGGATAAAAAAATGCGAGATGTGTGTGTGTGTGTGTGTGTGTGTACATACTGTGGAATATTACTCAGCCATAAAAAGAATGGACTCATGTTTTTTTCAGTAACATGGAGGCAGCTGGCAGCTATTATCTTAACTGAAACAACTCAGAAATAGACAGTCAAATTCTGTATGTTCTCACTTGTGAGTGGGACCTAAATAATGTGTATACATGAACATAGAGTGTGGAATAATAGACACCAGAGACTCACAAGAGTGGCAGGTGGGCAGGGGGTGAGGGATGAGAAATTACTTACTGAACACGATGTGTCTTATTCAGATGATGGACACGCTAAAAGCCCAGACTTCATCACTGTGCAACATATCCATATATCAAAGCTGCTTTTGTAACCCCGAAATTTATACAATTTTAAAAAGCAGGTTTGTAATCCTAATGCAATTCTACACCTGCACAGCTCGATCTTTGCTGTGAAAGTGAGTGTTGAGAGACTGTACCTAACTAGAAGGATCTTCGGTGCATTTCAGGTTAGTGCTGAGTTATACTTCAACACTTTGAGGAGTGTGAAAGTGAAAATCTCTGGTGACTTCTTTTCTTGTTTTGGAGCAAAGCTTCTCTTAAGTTATTGCTGATGTATGAATGACAGTTGATGGTTAGTTTTCTATATAGCAGACCTATCTTGACTGATACCAGAAGAAAATATTCTCCAAACATTTTGGGGAACCAACTGATGCATTGTTTTTTGTTTGTTTGTTTTGTTTTGAATTTTTTAATTTTTAATTTTTAATTTTTTTTATTTTTAAAGCCCCCCACCCAATGGCTACTGTGACCGCGACAGTGACGCACATGCAGCGGGGCCCTAGCCCGGGGTGGGGAAGCCCAATTGATGCATTGTATTTGCTTTTAACTCATATCAAATTATCAATAAGCAACAATGCAATATTATAAAACAGATTGTTTCATGGCATTAGGAAGCAAAAACTCTTACTGAAAAACTGAAAATATTTCATCTGATTCTTGTAAAAACTCTGAGGTTGGTACTTTAATAAGCTCCCAATTCTCATTGAAAGTTGAGAAAATTGAGGCACAGAAATTGCAAGAGGACAGCCAAAGCATTTATTGTTGTATATTTGTGAGAGTAAATTAACACAAATACGCTAATACAAACAAATAATGAACTGGACCTATCTGGATGCATATACAAGTATGAGCTACAAAAGTCAGCTTACCAACTGCAATAGATTGAATGGTATTCCCCTCAAAGTTTATTTCTACCTGGAACCTCAGTATGACCTTATTTGGAAATGAGGCCTTTGCAGATGCAATTTAGTTAAGAGTCTTGAGATATGACTATCCTGGATTTAGGATGAGCCAATGACTGCTGTCATTTATAAGAAGAGGAAAGGACACAGACATTCAGAGAAGGCCATGTGAAGGCAAAGGCAGAGATTAAAGTTCTGCTGCTGTAAGCTAAGGAATGCCTGGAGCCACCACAAGGAACAATTCTTCATTAGAGGTTTGAAAGAGAGAATAGCTTTAATGCTACCTTGATGACAGATTTATAGCCTCCAGAAGTGTAGAAGAACAAACTTCTGTGATTTTAAGCCACAAAGTTTTTGGTACTTTGTGATGGCAAACCTAAAGTGTTAGGCCATTCATGCATTGCTCTAAACAAATACCTGAGACAATAATTTTTAAAGAAAAGATGTTTAATTGGCTCAAAGTTCTGCAGGCTTTATAGGAAGCATGGCATCAACATACGCTGGGCTTCTGGGAAGGCCTCAGGGAGCTTACAATCATGACAGAAGGTAAAGGGAGAGTAGGTACATCACACGGCAAAAGCAGGTGCATGAGAGAGAGAGAGAGAGAGAGAGAGAGAGAGAGAGAGGGTGCTACACATTTTTATATGACCAGATCTCATGTGAACTCAGTGAGATCCCACTTATCAACTTATCATCAAGGGGATGGCTTAAGCCATTCACGAGGGATCTGTTCCCATGATCCAAACACCCCCACACTGGGCCCACCTCCAACACTGGCGATTACATTTTAATATGATTGGGCAGGGTCAAATATCCAAACTATATCACTGTATTAGTTCATTTTTACACTGTCGATAAAGACATACCTGAGACTGGGCAATTTTCAAAAGAAAGAGGTTTATTAAACTTACACTTCCATGTGGCTGGGGAGGCCTCATAATCATGGTAGAAGGCAAGGAGGAGCAAGTCACATCTTACATGGATGACAGCTGTCAAAGAGAGAGTTTGTAAGAGAATCTTCCATTTTTAAAACCATCAGATCTTGTGAGACCCATTCACTATCATGACAACAGCACAGTAAAGACCTGACCCCATGATTCAATAATCTCCCACCAGGTACCTTCTGGTATACAAATGTGAGATTTGGGTGGGGACACAGGATCAAACCATATCATTCCATCCCTGGCCCCTCCCAAATCCAGTATCTTCACACTTCAAACCTAATCATGCCTTCCCAATAGTCCCCCAAAGTCTTAACTGATTTCAGCATTAACTCAAAAGTCCACAGTGCAAAGTCTTATCCAAGACAAGGCAAGTCCCTTCTGCCTATGAGCCAGTAAAATCAAAAGCAAGTTAGTTATTCCCTAATTACAGTGGGGGTAGAGGTATTGGGTAAATATAGCCATTCAAAATGGGAGAAATTGGCCCAAACGAAAGGGCTACAGGACCCATGCAAGTCCAAAACCCAGTGGAGCAGTGAAATCTTAAAGCTCCAAAATGATCTCCTTTGGCTCCATGTCTCATATCCAGGTCATGCTGATGTAAGAGGTGGGCTCCCATGGCCCTGGGCAGCTCTGTTACTGAGGCTTTGCAGGGTATAGCCCCCCTCCTGGTTGTTTTCACAGGTGGTCTTGAGTGTCTGCAGCTTTTCCAGGTGCATGGTGCAAGCTGTTGGTGGATCTACCATTTTGGGATCTGGAGGATGGTGGCTCTCTTCTCACAATGGGACCCTACTAGGTGGTGCCCCAGTAGGGACTCTGTGTGGGGGCTCCAACCACACAGTTCCCTTCCACGCTGCCGTAGCAGAGATTCTCCATGAGGGCCCCACCCCTGCAGCAAACTTCTTCCTGGACATCCAGGATTTTTATCCTGGATTTAGGGTGGTCCAATGACTGCTGTCCTTAAGAGGAAAGGGCACAGACATGCAGGCATAGGCATTCAAATACATCTTCTGAAATCTAGGCAGAGGTTTCTAAACCTCAATTCTTGACTTCTGTGCACCCATAGGCTCAACACCACATGAAAGCTACCAACGCTTGGGGCTTCCACCCTCTAAAGCAACAGCTTAAGCTGCGCCTTGGCCCTTTTTAGTCATGGCTGGAGCAGCTGGGATGTAGGGCACCAAGTCCCTAGACTGCACAAAGCAGAGGGACCCTGGGCCCCGCCCATAAAACCATTTTTTCTTCCTAAGCCTCCCAGCCTGTGATAAGAGGGGCTGTAGCAAATGTCTCTGACATGTGCTGGAGACATTTTTCCCCATTGTCTTGGTGATTAGCATTTGCTGCCTCATTACTTATGCAAATTTCTATAGTCGGCTTGAATTTATCCTCAGAAAATGGGATTTTCTTTTCTATCACATTGCCAGGTTGCTAATTTCCCAAACTTTTATGCTCTGTTTCCCTTTTAAAACTGCATGCCTTTAACATCACCCAAGTCACCTCTTGAATGGTTTGCTGTTTAGAAATTTCTTCTGCCAGATACCCTAAATCATCTGTCTGAAGTTCAAAGTTCCACAAATCTCTAAGACAGGGGCAAAATGCTGCCAGTCTCTTTGCTAAAACATAACAAGCATCACCTTTGCTCCAGTTCTCAACAAGTTTCTGATCTCCATCTGAGACTACCTCAGCCTGAATTTCATTGTCCATATCATTATCAGCATTTTGGTCAAAGCCACTCAACAAGTCCCTAGGGAATTCCAAACTTTCCCACATTTTCCTGTTTTCTTCTGAGCCCGCCAAACTGTTCCCACCTCTGCCTGTTACCCAGTTCCAAAGTCACTTCAATATTTTGGGGTATCTTTTCAGCAGTGCCCCACTCTACTGGTACCAATTTACTGTATTAATCCATTTTCATGCTGCTGATAAAGACATATCTGAGATTGGGCAATTTACAAAAGAAAGAGGTTTAATTGGACTTATAGTTCCACATGGCTAAGGAGGCCTCACAGTCATGATGGAAGGCAAGGAGGGGCAAGTCACATCTTTTGTGGATGGCAGCAGGCAAAGAGAGAGCTTGTGCAGAGAAACGCCCATTTTTAAAACCATCATATCTTGCGACACCCATTTACTGTCACGAGAACAGCATGGGAAAGACCTACTCTCGTGATTCAATCATCTCCCACTGGGTTTCTCCCACAACACTGGCAGCTACGAGATGAGATTTGGGTGAGGAGACAGAGCCAAACCATATCAATCACCTAGAAAACAAATACAAGAATATAGAGAAAATAACCCATTGGTGAAAAAAGAATTCCTGAGAGGAACTAGGAAATAGTTTGGCTGAATGTAAAGAAAAACACTGCAGTACATGAAATTTTATGAGCAGCTGTAAAACAGTACAACTACTTTGAGGAAAACAGCTTATTCATTTCTTAAGAACTTTGATGCTATCTTACCATATTGTTACAGGATATTTGGGGTGTCACTCTTACGGCCAGAAACCTATGTGGCCAGTGGTGTCTTTGCCTGAGGTTCACTCTAGCCTGCTGGGCTTGTTCCACCCACTCAGCCTGGCAGATTGTGCATGCTCATGTTACTGGCCTGGATTCTATGCCTGCCAAGGGTGAGTCAGGTGTGGAGCAGCGAGGGTTGTTTGTGAGGCAGCCTGGGGTCTGGCTACTGTGCAGTCAGACATGCCAGCCACTGCAGCAGGGAGGGGCAGCTCCAGGTGCCCACAGGAGCACTGGGTCTCTGCCAGGCTGTAGCTGGACCAGGCACACAGTGAGGCTGCAGGGAATATGATGGCACCTGGAAGTTCAGAGACACCAGGAACCACAGGGACTCAAAGAGGGAGTCACAGCCCTGGCTTGGGGAACTCCCAGGTCTGGGCTTCCCGGAGGATCACAACTCACTTTCTTTCTCTTCACCTGTAGGGTGGCGAGCAAGGAGCATGTCTCAGCCCTGTTTGTGTTACAGCTCTTTTAGCCTGCCCATTCAGCAGGTCCTGAGTTTTTGTCCTGCAACCAGGAAGAATGAGATATGCAGGCAAACAGAAGATAAGCGAGATGAAGAGGAGCTTTATTGCGAGACGGAACAGCTCAGAGGAGACCCACAGGAGGTAGCTCCTTTCTGCAGCCAGGGTATTCTAATGAATGTTCAGCTCCTAGCAGAGAGAGTAGCTGCTCTCTGCTGGGCAGGTCATCTTGAAGAGGGTTCAACTCTCAGCAGAGAGGGTAGCTCCTCTTTGCAGGCAGGTCATCTGAACAAGTATTCACTTCTCAGCAGAGAGTAGCTCCTCTCTGTAGCTGGTCCGCCAGTCATCGGCAGCTCTCCGCTGGCTGAGGCAGCTTTTATGGGCCTCAGAGGGGAGGAAGTGTGTGCCGATTTGTCCATGGGTGGCCACGGGCAGGTCCAGAAAAGGCACAAGTTTCCACTCTGGTGGGACTGGCAGCCAGGCCGCCAGCCTTCAGGCTCTCCCTCCACTTGAGATCCGCCCCCTTCTACCCAGGAGCCTATCTGCTTCCTGCTTGTGTCCAAGGCTCCCAGGCTATCAAGGGACACCTGCAGGCCAGTGCCAAGACACCCTCAGCTGCCACCTGGGCTTCTCCCAATGCTTGTTGGTGCCCAAGGTCCAGAGGGGGCCGAGGTGGCAGGGTACTGGCATGTCAGCACTGCCCCGAGTGTGCACACACACCGCCAGGCTGTGTCAGTGCTGGGGCTCGGCTTCAACCCTGGTCCAAGATCCAAGCAGGCACTGGGAGTGGGGAGACGCTAGGCAGCGGGAGCAGACACCCACGAGCCTGCAAGGGCAGGGAGAGCCTTCCTGGGCCCCTGAAGGCGCAAAATGCAGAGACTCCTGGGTCCTGCACCTGAAAGGGTGGGCTCCCACCTGCTCCGTGGAGCATTCAGGCAGCTCTGGCCAAGTCTCAGCGCAGCCTGGGGCAGGGGCTCCAAGGCCCTCACTGCACCCAGGTGGCATCTGGGGCAGGGAGGATGTGCCACAACTTCTTCCTGTGGCCCTGCCACTCAGGGGTGGTCTTGGGCTTCCCTTCACTCTACTCGCAGCCCTGCCCAGTGGGGGGTGCCACCGGAGTAGATTGAGGGCCCCAGGTCCAGCCTTCGGGAGCTTCAGGCACCGCGATCACTCCGATGTGTGGCAGACCTAAGAACGCGCCCCGGGCAGCCCTGCGCAGAGCCTTCTCCCAGGAGCAGGAACCCGGCGCCATCGGTGGGGTGGGCTCGTTGGCCTTGCCGCTGGCTGGGTCCCCGAAGCGGGTGCTGCTCCCACTTTCTGCCGGGGGTCTTGAAGCTGGACCCCAGCTCCGCATCCGGGTCCTGGCCCCCGCACTCCACGTGCAAGTGCGGCACCGCCCAGGCCCGGGTACCCCAGGAGGCCCCTCGAGGTCTGCTGCTTCGTGCCTGACCGCCCTGCTACCCCGCTGGCAGGAGACGCGGGGCACAGGGCCCGCGGGGCACAGGGGACGCGGGGCACAGGGGTCCCGCTGCCGCCAGCGCTGCTCCTGCCGCACCGCTGTGCTTTCCCCCTTTTCCAGCCGGCACAGTGGCAGCGGCTGCTCCCGCTGGCCGGCTGCTGCCGTCAAAATGACCCGGTAGTGCCACTTCCAGGTGTCTAGGAGAGAAATGAAAGCACTTTTCCACAAAAAGACGATAATGTTTCTAGCAGCGTTGCTCATAGTAGCCCAGAATTGGAAACAAATGTACAGCAATGGTTAACTAGATAAACAAATCTAGCATACTCTGACAATGAGAGATTTGGAAAACAGAACACACGCCATAAAAATGATGAGCCTCAGATACATGCTAAATTAAGGAAGCCATATGCAAAATAAGAAATATTGTATGATTGTATAAAATGTCCCCAAAAGGCAAATATATAGAAACAGACGGTAGATCGGTGGTGACCTGGGTATAAGGCCAAAAAGGGGATTAACTCAAAAGGAATACGGGGAACTTTTAGGTGTATTGATAGAAATGTTTTACAATTAGATTTTTGTGATGGCTGCACAACTCTATAAATTTACTAGAAATCATTAAATTGTGCAGTACAGTGGGTGAATTTTATGGTATGTAAATTCTACCTCAATAAAGTAGTAACAAAGAAACCAGTAAGGGGTAGTGGGTGAGGCAGAAGATGTGAAACAAAATCGACATTGTTTTTACAATTGCTAAAGCTGGCTGGTTTATAACGGGGGCCCATTGTACTAATCATTCTACATTTATGTATGCCTGAATATTTTCATAATGAAAAAGTTTATTAGAATTTAATATTAAAACAAAATTGATAAAATAAAAGTCTTGGCCACAGTGGCTCACACCTGGAATCTCAGCACTTTGGTAAGTTAAGGCAGAGGAATCACTTGAGCCCAGGAGTTCGAGGCCAGCCTGGCAACATAGTGATAGCCCATCTCTATATTAAAAAAAAAAAGCCAGGCATGATGGTGCACACCTGTGATCCCAGCTACTTGGGTGGCTGAGACAGAAGAATCAATGGGCTCAGGTGTTAGAGGCAGCAGTGAGCTGTGATCACACCACTACACTCCAGCCTAGGTGACAGAGTAAGATCCTGTCTCAAAAACAAACAACAACAACAAAAACACATAAGCCTGACTTTCCACACTTCTGCTGTCTAAAGTGTAACTACCTGTCTTTAAAGAGGCACAATATCAGTCCTCAGGTGTCTCATTAGATAAATCAACCAGGAATTAACAAACCCAATTCAATTTCACAAATATTGATACGCAGGGTTTTGTCTTGATGTTTTACACATTTTTATTTCTTCGTTTCTTCATTGGTTGGAGATGACATTCATATTCATGTCTTTTTTTTTTTTGAGTCGGAGTCTCCCTTTGTTGCCCAGGCTGGAGTGCAATGGCGCGATCTCGGGTCACTGCAACCTTCACTTCCCAGGTTCAAACGATTCTGCTGCCTCAGCCTCCTGAGTAGCTGGGACTACAGGTGCTAACCACCACGCTGGGCTAATTTTCTGTGTTTTCAGTAGAGACGGGATTTCACCGTGTTAGCCAGGATGATCACGATCTCCTGACCATATGATCCGCCTGCCTCGGCCTTCCAAAGTGCTGGGATTACAGGTATGAGCTACCGGCCCCCGGCTCGTTGTTTTTAATTTGGTGATTTTTGCTCTTTTTCTCTGAACTTTTATTATTGTCAATAGTATAAATTTAGAAACATTCTGTTCTATCTCTCTCTCTAGATTATCTACCCTTCCCATATTTGTCTGTAAATAATAGAAAATTTTACTTCTACAATTCAAAACATCTAATGACAAAGTAAAATACTTTGTGATCTGGTAAGATATTTGGGTTTTGGAAAAAGTAATGAGCCCCCTCAGGTGATGTCAGTAGAGGCAATAATTCAATGCTACACTCTGAGAGACAACAAGGTCTCACTTTGTAAAGCTGATTTACTCTATCTTAAGATAACCTGGGTGAATTCTGCTCATCAAATGGCAATATACTCCCTGAAGTAGCCAGTCATAATTCTAGCTTCACCTACTTGAAAATCTCAAATGGAATAGAACAAATGAGAAACAGTTTCAGAATGTTTTATATTACCTGCTTCCGATGAAAACAGAATCACCTATAAGAAGACATTGGGATTGCATGCATAGACTTCATAGAGATAATGTATTTGGGGAAAGTGGTTTGAACCCAGGAAAGACTAAATTATTTCTCTCAACAATCCGTATTGATTACATGGCCCCAAATAGTAGTAACTTCTGGAATTTAGGTACAATGTCAGAAAAATCAACATAAATGAAACATACTAACTCTCTATAACCAAACATAAAAGATAAAATTATGAAAGCTTCCAAAACCTTATAAAAGGCAGGGGAGAATCTCTGAAACATTTATCAAAAAAAAGCTCAGGTGTTGAAATTCTCACACCTCTTACAGTACCTGTAAAAGAATAGGAGTGTAGAACTGAATGTTGAATTTATCAGCATTAACAATGACTAATGTAAGATAAACTGTTAACCTATTAATGATGTTAAGCCTCAGACTATAACAATATATGGGTATTATGATATGTTTAATTAAGGGTAAAGAAAATTGAAGAGTGTATATGTATTCGTGTGTGTATGTGTATGTGTGTATATATCTCTAGTGACTAAAAAAAGATACCATCCCTAAGAGATATGAGAATTTATGTTACTAGAAAAGTGGACTACGTAGTAAACGAGGAAAAAATTCAGGTTACCTCATAACCTACGTGAAATGCCTTCCAAGACTCTCTTAGTCTCTTTGCTTTGTTTCAAATAACCATCTGATTATTTAATTTGTATGGAAAAACCCTCTAACTTAGAAAGTACCAGGCAACACACACAATCACATTGGTCATTGAAAAGAGCCTCCATTAAAAATTAAAATAGAAATTCTGCTTTGTAGATCAGTGTTTAGTCTCAATTTAGCTAGCATTAGTTGAGTAGTCTTGAGAAAATCACTTCTCTGTGAAGAAAATCCATTTTTTTCTCTTGTGCAATTACAACATGAGATTTGGTCAGCATTCCCCAAACTGTCCCTCTCAGAACAAAACTCTTAGCAAAGTGCCCAATCTGTTAGAACAACTGGACATCCACCTGTAGTAGTATGACTGTTCTGTAACTATTCTGCATGATATTGTAATGGTAGATACATGTTACTATGTAATTGACAGAACCCATAGAATGTACAACCCAAAGAGTGAACCCTAATGTAAACTATGAAATTTTAGTTAATAATAATGCATCAATCTTGGCTCATCAATTGTAACAAATGTACCACACCCATGCAAAATGTTAATAATGGGAGAAGCTAGGGATGGTGGAAGGTTAAGAAGATATATGAGGCTGGACGAGGTGGCTCATGCCTGGAATCCCAGCACTTTGGGAGGCCAAGGCAGGCAGATCATTTGAGGTCAGGAGTTCAAGACCAGCCTAGCCAACATAGTGAAACCCAGTCTCTAGTAAAAATAGAAAAATTAGCCAGGCACTAGTGGCACACACTTGTAATCCCAGCAACTCAGGAGGCTGAGGCAGGAGAATCACGTGAGCCTGGGAGGCAGAGGTTGCAGTGAGCAGATACCATGCCACTGCATTCCAGTAGGGGGTAACGGAGTGAGACCCTGTGTCACAACAAACAAACAAAACAGAAGAAGATATATGAGAACTCTCTTCTTTTTGTCCAAACTTTCTGTAAATCTAAAACTGCACATAAACACACTATTAATTTTTTTAAAGGTGCTCAATGTAAAAAGGATTTTATGGCCGAGTAATTTTTGGAGACACTTCATATAGTTTGTGACTCTCTTTGTGACACATATAGAATATTAGGTATGAGAGACTGGAAATTCTACAATAAAAAAAAGTATGCTTGATATTATTTATCCTAGCATTTCCTAAACTTATCTGGTCATGGACATTTTCCCCCCAAGGGAAAATGAGTAACATCCTGAGGAAATAGTGTTTCAGAAGCATTCTTAAGATTCTTTCCAAATCTGAAAGTCTGATTTTCCTATATTATGAACTTCTTTAGTAGAAATCAGACATCTCCAAATGATTCTACAGAATCAAAATGAGAGCTAGACCGTGGGCCCCAGTGGCTCCAGAAGAGCATATTGGTGTCTTGTGAACTGTATTAGTCCATCTTCATGCTGCTGATAAAGACATTCTCAAGACTAGGCAATTTACAAAAGAAAGAGGTTTAGTGGACTCACAGTTCCACGTGGCTGGGGAGGCCCCACAATCACGGCAGAACGTGAATGACACGTCTCATATGGTGGCAGACAAGAGAAGAGAGCTTGTGCAGGAAACTCCATCAGATCTCATGAGACTTATTCACTAACACGAGAACAGCATGGGAAAGACATAGCCCCATGATTCAATTACCTTTTACCAGGTACCTTTCATAACACCTGGGAATTGTGGGAGCTACATTCAGGATGAGATTTGGGTGGGGGCACAGCCAAGCCATGTCATGAACCCTACCTTTTCAGCATGCCGATGCCTAGTTTTACCACCTCTGAGAGCACCAAGTTTATAATTTCGTAAATGCCTTCAAGAGAACTTAACAGGTCAGCTACTTATCAAAATATGAAAGATGTCATATTCATACCTAAGATAAAGAAATCTAGTAGCAGTCCACATTTCCCGTTGATTTTTTAAAATTTTTGAGATAATTTCTCAATCAAAATCACTCCTAATGGGGAAGCTGAGAGGTCAAAGCTGGTGCTGCTGTTTGCATGAGAGGTGGGCAGCATGGTTGTGCAGCTTGAGAGCATTTACTCCATAAACACTCATTTTTTCTGACTTGCTGTTGATTTTTTATTGTGTCCATGTAAACAGTGAAGCACTGGCTTAAACTTACTTTAACACATTTTTTCACTTTAATTTTTATTCTAGCTTAGATTATGAAGTAATACTCCCTCTGATCCCAGGAAGAGAAGTGATATTCCCCCGTCCTGCCTCTTCCCGCCACCCCCCACTCAATTTGCTGAAAGCTTCCTTCAGAAATATCAGAAGAGTATCAGTCAAGGCAAAAGTCCCCAGACTTCCAGAGAAGGCCCTAGCATGACCACAGGGGCTTCTGTTCATTCTGTGCAGGACTTTTAAGGACTTGCAGAAGTACCTTATGCATCCTATCCTTTTAGTCAGCTGTGGGACATAGCCATTTGGCCAATGGAATGGCCTTCACCAACTCCATGTTCCCTCTAGCCATTTTCAACCTTCTGATGCTTGATCTGTTTATCTTTTCAATCCTTTGATTCTGTACTTGGCTTCTAACTCCAGGTTCAGGCTGTTTTTGCTTTGATGATACGTTTGCTCGGGTGTCCATGGCTCTCACCTTCTAGCACTCTCCACTGGCATCTTGTCCATGCCTGATTTCTGACTCCATCCACTATAATCATGGTAAGAGGTGCTCTTTTTGTTTATCCTCATTCTCAAGTATGCCCACTGGCCAGCCCTCCAGCAAAGAAAAACTAGAAAAGAATTGATAGGCTGGGCGCAGTGGCTCACGCCTGTAATCCCAGCACTTTGGGAGGCCGAGGAGGGTGGATCACGAGGTCAGGAGTTCGAGACCAGCCTGACCAACGTGGTGAAACCCTGTCTCTACTAAAAATACAAAGATTAGTCAGGTGTGGTTGTGCATGCCTGTAATCCCAGCTACTCAGGAGGCTGAGGCAGGAGAATCACTTGAACCTGGGAGGTAGAGGAGGTTGCAGTGAGCCTGGGTATCAGAATGAGACTCTATCTAAAAAATATATATAAATAAAGAAAAATAAATAAATAAATTTGACACATGCCTCCTCGCCTTTCCCCCAGTCTCCTGTACAATAGAGAGGTTTGGGGATCCACTATGGAGCTTTGCAAATTGGAGTCTGATGAGGGCTAAGAGAAAGACAGAAGGAGAAACTCACAGTTAATGTACCTGTTGCACCAGAAGCTGTGCTTGTTGATTGAATACTCGTAACACTGCCATTTCACAAAGGAGATAAAGAGAGCTCACGAAATTGACTTAACTTTTCGGCAGAACTACAATTTGAACATAACTGCAGTTGACTCCCAAGCCTGATTCTTCCCTCCCTATCTCAGTGCCTCAGTAGAATGTTTAGTTCTAGTATATAGACATATGGTCCAAAGTATAAAGAAGCAAATATAATTAAACTTGTGTTTCACATTATTTTTGTTACCACTTAATAAATGATAACACATATTGAACATATTCTTTCCTTTCCTCATTCATTCACTCAACAAATATCTATTGAGTAACTACTAACTAAGTGTCAGGCATTTATCTAAGCACTTGGAATACACCAGTGGAAAACGTGGTGGAAATCCCTACACCTGCAAAGCTCCCATTCTACCGTGACAGGAATAGAAAATAAGCAATAAACACAATAATAAAAAAGTAAATTGTATAGTATATTGAAAGGTGATGAATGGACTGGAGAAAAGAAATAGAGCAGAGACAAATGTGGGTTAGGAGGTGATTCTATTTCTAAGAACAGTGGTGACTGAGAAGATGTCATTTGAAAAAAGACTTGGTGGAAGATTTCTAAGGACGTTGGTGTGACTGGAGGAGGGTGAGCCATGTGTGCTGGGGGAAGGAAAGGGAGCCATACAAAGACACCGACCTGTGAAGGCCATCCAGAGGGCTTTTTCTTTTACTTTACTAAAATGGGAGGCAGTGAGTGTGCTGGAGCAAAGAGTGATGGACTGAAGTTAAAAGGATTGCTGCATTGGGAATAGACTGAGATTGTCTGAACAATTTATGGTTGTACATTCACTATAACTCATTAGGTTAAGGTTAGAGAGAATTTAACAAGATCAAGATCATGGCAAGAGTTCATTACACTGGGATGGGTCACTGAGAAGAGCTGACTGTAAGTTAAGCCTAGAATTAATGTAGTGATGGATGTAGGACCCATGGAAAAGCAACAGTAATTAGGAAAGAGAAGTGTGGCCTCTGATTGGGGAATCTCAATTTATAATGTCAGCCTGTCTTTTAACTTTGATTACCTGGATGTACATCTCTCTTTCTCCATCTTGTGGAAAGATTTCAGCTTAAGAAATGGAATTTTGTCCAATGATTTCATTTTTAGTTACACATAAAACTTTTAATTCTGATATAAGTGACCAAAAAGAGTACCACTTTGGGCCCAATTCCTATTTTCTAAGCAGATGCCATTAGTGACATGAAAATCTTTCAAAACCTGCTGATTGATTCTCTTGTATTCATTGTTTTCCTTTCTTTTCACTTACCTAGTTTCACTTAAAGAATCTGAGACAAGATGAATAGAATCACTTTCCAAATAAATCTGAGAATTTTCTCTCTTGTCCTTTTTTGATGATACTGGTTCCCTTGCCTCCAACTTAGAATTCAGAGAGTGAAGTTAAGAGATGTTCTACTCTTGAATAGGCAGATGTATTGCTTTGATGCTAGTTTCCCTCTTATTTTAATGATGAATCTTGTTTATATTTATTAAATATAAATTAAAAATACATTTAATGAGCACCCGTTACATTTAAATCACCACACGGGGACTGAAGTGTGAACATGAGCCAGGCATGGTGACATGCATCTACAGTCCCAGCCAGTTGTGAGGCTGAGGTAAGAGGATTGCTTGAGCTCAGGAGTTCAAGGCCAGCCTGGGCAACAGAGAAAAACACATCTCAAAAAAAAAAAAAAGAAAGAAAAAGAAAAAAGAAAAGATATGAATATTGGCAGGCATACCCTCTGAGCTCAAAGAGCTCAAAAGCCAGTGGCAATCTCACATGAGTGGGAACTTTGTCATTGGACTCTAGTTAAAGGCATTTTCTAATTATTTAACCTATAGCATGGTCATGCAGAATTAACTGAATATGAAAGGGGCATTGACTACCTCTCCTATTGCACTGGTATTAAGGAATAGGTGAAACAAGACTTTAGAAATATTTACATATCTAGATTCATTATTGCTTGGAGTCGCCTTTCACTCTTCATGAACTTTTGTGCTCATCCTGATCTTGGAAAATCACTACTGGGATTCCAACTTGCAGGACTTGCTTATGTATTTGAAATGTTTATGAAGAAACCCAGTACATAAGAATCTGAATTTAAGTAATAAGTCAGTAACTGATCATTCATTTTTCCAAAAGATTCATAAATGAATACTTTGAGACAAGATCTTCTTAAGCATTTAAAAATACGCTTTAACCCTTTAAATATTCATAATGGACACATCTTCTTTAGGGATACAGGTATTAGAGAGAGGTATAGTTGTACCTGGGATATAGTATTAACTCCTATTAGCTCTGCAAGAAGAAAGATAACAGCATTGGCATTGAAGATTCTATGAATATAAAATCTGTATCACAGAGACTGAAGGCAGTGCATTGTATCAACTAGAGGAAGAGAAGGAGAAATTCATTGTCATTCCTCAAGGGCACATTGCAAAGAAAAAGAAGCTGTACTTTTCCACTTCCTCCAACAAAAGGGACAGCTTTTAGATGATACTGTATTTTCTTAATGTCTTTCCCATTTTCTGTGATTGTGTTCATTTTTGTGTGTGAAATAAACATACTTGTGATAAATGTTACTAATACATAATTTTATCTATTTGCATCTATTATCTCTTTCTATATATATGTATCTCTTTGTGTATATATACAGCATAAAAACTCTGTTCAAGATACGTATTTTACACAAAAATCTCTCCGTTTCTAATTCTAGCCCACTCTGCAATCTAGCATTGTAACGCATAAATCACTTGAAAAGTGAAAGATTATTATAGGTCTCTTCCACTTTTCCTTATATCATATTTCAGGGCACTTCAAGGAATCAAATGGCAAAGCCGCTGTTGCTGTCCTGGAGACTGCAGGAAATAAACACACCAGGCACACGCGCACGCACACACACATATACACCCTTGCCTTCTTCAAGTTTATCATCGATTGATGAAACAAAAACTAAATATGTGCTCTAATCACTTGATGGGGCTAGATTCACATAAAGCTGCTCTGTCTGCAAAAAACAGAAGACACAGGGCACAGCAGGTGAGAGTAGGTGCCTGGATGCTTGGTATTTCTGAGTAGCAATACCCTCAAACCAATTTCATCACTCTATCCAGAAGTAGACACTTCCCTTTCTTCTTTTTCATGTTTTTACCTCATTTGGAAGGAGACAACCCTGCCTAGTTCCTTCTCTGAAAGACCCACTGGCAAGCCGGGGTGTCTGGGGGCTAGTGCCTCTCAGGCGTCTGTCTCTTCAACACACTTGGCTCCAGGGCCCTTGAACCAATGTGACTCAGCACTGAATAAAGGTTTGTTTCCCTGCACACCTCCAGCCCAGCTTGGGCCCCTCAGGGTGTGAGAAGTCACAAAATGCTCACAATGCGTCTACTTCATTGATCCAATATATGCCATACATCATCTTTTTACGTAAGGGAATTGTAGGGGGAAAACAGTAACAAAATACTTAAACCAAGAGAGAGTGTCTCATTTCCAAAGAGAGTAGGTGTCACAATTTTAGAGGACCTGGTCTCTCAGCCTCCTCCAAGGGTACTGCTGAATGGGCGCCCAAGGGGTTGCAAGTGAGAAAACCCATAGGGCTTACCTGTAAGAATCCCATCAACCACCTCAGTCAGTTGTCTCTTTCAGATCCCCAGCCACGACTTAGGTCCTGAAGCCGTGATCTTACTGTGGTGATTTTGTGGTCTGAAGGAGTGTTTGGCAGTGATGACACAGTCTTGGCTCTGAGATGAAGCACATGGCTCAGGAGAGCCTGACTCACTATTTTCTGGTAATGTTTACATGTTACACCGTCAGCTCAGATGTAAAATATCACGTGTTCTGTGGTGGCATCAGTATGTGACTGTGACTCAGTGCTGGAGCTGTGGCTCCATTCTGTGAATGGAAGGACACATCTGGAATCACTATGCCATGGCTGTGCCATGGCTACAGGCACCCAGACTTGCACTGTAGGTCTCCTTTTGGTCCTCTGTGGCGCAGTTTTAACTCAATAATAGATTAAATGATTTAAATGATTAAATAATAAAAAGCACCAACTTCTGTATCACTCAGATCTAGGTTCAAATCTCAGCTTCACAATTCAGCCAATGTGAGAACTCAGCAAAGTACCTAGACTTTGAGCCTCAGTTTACTCATCAGTAAAACGGGGATAATAATATAGCCATATCTTATCATATCTTATACCATTTATATCATATTCATATCCCATATCAATAGTGTAAGGAATAAATTAGATCATGTGCCTAAGCTGTTCTTCATGGAGGATGGCATGATTGGAGTATAAGAAATGACAGCATTATCAGTGGCAAATCTGCATTCAAAGCACCTTTCTCTGAGCTGGGTTATAGGTGACTGTATTCCAGCAGATTTACTTAGTAGCTGCAGCTGAATGCATTGCACCTGAAGTAGAACTTGCTACCTGAAAGGGGATGCAGCAAGTAAGATTCTAAAATGTGGAATTGGCTGAGTGGAAGAGGTAGGGCTTTGGATAGTGAGGTCTCAGGTATCTCAGGCTGCAAATCTGGTGACTCTTCTTATGTGGTGGCCGAACATTTGGTCAGATTGTCACCTGCTGTTTTTTGAGATACAGACCATGTGCCACGGCAGCTTTGCTATTGGGATAAGCAGTGGAAAAAAAATCAGAATCCTGGCATATGGTTATAGATTTTTTTTTTCTGAAGGAGAGGTGTAAGCTTAGATTCGAGTTAGCCAGTCTGCAAGTGGAAATGAGAGATATACTCCTTTCCTATGGCCTGCATTCTAAGTTCGCTGAGAATCCTATATATTGGGTACTGCTGAGTTTTTTATTTTTATTTTTATTTTTATTTTTTATTTTTTGAAAGAAAGAAAAAGAGAGGAAAGAAAGTGAGAGTGAAAGAAAGAAAAAAAAAAAGACTGTACGAGAGAAAGAAAGAGGAAGGAAAAGAGGGAGAGAGAACAGGATTCTTGTTCTACTGCCCAGGCTAGAATGCAGTCTAAAAATAGGTATTAAAAACCTCTATTATGCCAATAATTGTGTTTAACAATGGAGACAGGAAGGAAATTATTTCTTAATTTGTTCACACATCAAGAATTTATTGAATACCTGAAATGTGTCTGATCTTGCCTTTGGTGCAGAAAGTTATCCAGGTGATCAAGACACCGCCAGCCTTTCTATTGAGGAAGTAGGGAACAGGAAAAGAAGGCAGTGTAATCTAAAAAACCTATGTCCATGAGCAAACTCTGGTTCACGCCAAGTAATGAGGTTTATCTGAACCTCAAATCCGGACCAGGTGATAAAATTTGTTTCAACTTTAAATCCAGACTATTACTTTTCATTAGGAGATTTAGTGTTAGTCAGTTGTCACTAGAATCAGAGCTCCAGGGACAAGATTTGTGTCTTCATTGTTGTATCCCGACACTCATCACAGTTCTGAGATGTAGCAGCGGCAGCAGCAAGCAGGCAGCATTTATTGAATCAACATCACTGTCTGTAAACCTCTTTGTAATGCCAGTATGCTTTTTGAGGGTTTCTAAAGCCTTTGTTTGTGAGAAGGACCCAGGAAATAAAGAGATACTCAGAACGCAACAAGAACTCTCTGGAGCCTTTTCCTGTGATGGTGGTAGTGGGAGACAGATGACGTGGGAGTGAGTTCTTTGTGAAACTTTTGCCTCGAGGTCCCTGGAGTTAAAATGGAATTTAACTTTCATCACTGCATGTGATGAAGTGTTAGGTTTGTTTAATGAGCCCTTGCATTTTCTCTCCTTTTCCCATTGTCTTCAGCTATAGATCTGAGGAAGGAGATTGTGTGAAAACAGAGATTTCAGAGGGAAGGCTCGTGGCATGAATGAAATGTGTCTGAAAATGCTGCCTAGCATGTCTTCACAGCATCATGCAGGTGGAAAGATGGGAGAGGAAGAGGCAAGGGTGGGGTAAAGGCTGTGGGAGGAGGCTAGCTATTTGCTACTGCATGTTTTTTTATCTGCTGAAAATGTACAATTACACAGCATGCTGATTTAAATTTGCTTTAGCACCACAGACAAAATTCTCAGAAGTAAAATTATCAACTTTTCTATTTATTAAATATCAAGCAAGCTGTAGCTGAAAATGTTTAAACTAAAACTTAGACTCTTTGAAGGAAACCAAGCTGAACTATCATTGCTCAAGGGACCATGTGCATTTTCTTATTATTGCCAGTGTACTTGTCAGCATGAGTGACATCCTTCTTTCCTCTGGCCTTCCGCTCCAGTGGCTCCTGGCTATTATCCATTCTCAAGGTGAAGCTATGAATAAGCGTATTGTCATTTGGAAACCGGAGAGTGTGAGAATCTTTCCCTTTTGCTCCTAAATCTGAATAATGTTCACAAGCAATCCTAGCCTGTGTTTACCCATGAAGTCAATATAGTTCTCATGCTTTTATTTGTTTCACCTTTCTGGGCCTCTGTTTTCTCATGTATTGAATGGAGAAACTAGATAGTTTTGTTTCCTTCTCTAATGTCCCATAACATCTATGATGGGACTATCTTGGGAAGAGGACAAAAAGAGATCATTAATGGGGTGCCTCATTTTAAGTATAAAAAGTATGTGTCCAGAAAACTGTATTTTGAACATGGCAAAAATGGTTTTTGAAAGAAATTTTTAGTGACTTGTTTTGGAAAGTTCTTTTCTCCAACCTCACCTAACTTGATATGCATTGATAGCTTGACTTAAAATAACCACTTATCTGAAGTTTTTGATGGTGATAGGCAGAATAATAGTCTTTCCAAAGATGTCCATACCCTAATTCCTGGAACCTGTGAATATGTTACCTTACATGGCAACAGAGACTTATGCAGATGTGATTAAGGTTAAGGACCTAGAGATGGGGAGATCATTTCAGTTTATCTGGATAGGCCCAGTCTAATCACATGAATCTAATATCTGGACATCAGAGATTAGAAATCAGAGAACTTTTCTGAACTGTGATCAGAGAAAAATATATGATCACAAAAGAATGGTCTGGGTGATGTAATAATGCTGGCTTTCAATATGCAGGAAGTGGGGCTGGGCATAGTGGCTCACACCTGCAATCTTGGCATTTTGGAAGGCTGAGGCATGAGGATCACTTGAGGCCATGAGTTCAACACCACTGGCCTGGGTAACATGACAAGCCCTCGTCTCCACTAAAAATTTAAAAATTAGGTGGCTCACATCTGTAATTCCAGCACTTTGGGAGGCTGAGGCGGGAGGATCACCTCAGGTCAGGAGTTTGAGACCAGCCTGACCCATCTCTACTAAAAAATTCAAAAATTAGCCGGGTGTGGTGGTACATGCCTATAATTCCAGCTACTCAGGTGACTGAGGCAGGAGAATTGCTTGAACCCAGGAGGTGGAGGTTGTGGTAAGCCGAGATTGCACCATCACACTCCAGCCTGGGCAACAAGAGTAAAACTCCATCTCAAAAAAACAAACAAAAAAAAAATTTAAAAAATTAGCTGGTGTGGCGTGCATGCCTGTAGTCCTGTCTCCTTGGGAGGCTGAGGTGGGAAGATCACTTGAGCCCAGGAGTTCAAGGTTGTAGTGAGCTGTGATTGTACCACTGTACTCCAGTCTGGGTGACAGAGAGAGACCCTGTCTTAAAAAGAGAAAAGATGCAAGAAGGGGCCACCAGCCAAGGGATGCTGGCAACTTTTAGAAGCTAGATGAGGCAAGGAAACAGATTTTTCCCTGACGCCTCCATAAAGAAATACAGCCCTGTCAACAACTTGATTTTAGTTCATAAGACATGTACTGGATTTCCGACCTATGGAAGTATAATATAATAAATTTATGTTGTTGCAAGCAATTAAATTTTCATAATTTGTTACAGCAGCAATAGAAAACACATATTCAAGTTTATATTCACATAAATAAAACTCTGATATTTCAGTGTGAAATTACTTTCCAAAAAAAAATTTAGATTTCATTCTCAAAACCCTTATGCTTCAGTGAGAAAGTGTTCATGTCTTGCAATGCTGAAACCAGATCAAAATAAAAATTGGATGCTTCTTTGATTTCTCTGACTACCTGTGATCTTTCCTTGACTCATGCTGACTAACCCTGAACTCCTCTTATCCTTCCTTGGCCCTTCCATTGCTAAGCTACCCTAAAAGACCTTCAGTTTGTACTTTGCCATCTGAATTATTTTTGCTAAGTATTTCAAATATTTTTATGTAGGGCAAGATAGTCTAATCTTTCCTTGAGAATCCCTGCTTTAATTTATTGTGCTTATTATTTTAAAAATATATTTGCATGACCTCAATTTGCTGGGTCCTTGTTCTTGCTTTTACACCTTAGATGAATTTGAATACTACTTTGCTTTGGAATATAATCTTAGACTGGGGGACAGTTTAACTTTTAGAATAAAAATTAATAATATGCTAACATTATACCACCATTCTCTTCATATGCTTATAGTGCTTTATAAGACTTAAGATTTATTCTTATCTAACATTTAATAGAATTTTAATTGCTATTTAAACTAACATAGGTCATGGCTAATGTCTTTCAATCCATTAATATGCATGCATGACCCCTAAGTTAGTTAAATCTGGCCACACTTAAATGTTTCTTATTAACCAATGATTTCTAAATTTTCATTAGACATTGTTCCCGTATCAAAATGACATTCTGAGAGTCTTCCAAAGTTTGTGTTTATCTTCATTTCTCAATATTACTTTTTAGACAGCATTCTTTTGATATAATATCTCTTTCTCTTAGGCCTGAAGCCATCTCTTTGCTTTTTAACAGTTGCCGTGGTTAAACCATTTCACTGCTTTAGATCTCTATTTGAAATACTACAGACATTTCCCCTCTGTCTGTCACTTAAAAGCGTTGAATACATACTCAGAGACTGAAAGGATAAATTAGGCTGCACAAATTATAATGGACAGAAAAGGAACAGAACCCATCAATACTATCTCACAAAGCAATTGAAACTTATTAGACATATGCACAAATTAAGCATAATTAAGCAACATGCTCTTGTTTCTTTTTCTTGAAAGAAAAAGAGGCATAGTGACCTTAAGAGATAAGCCCATGATGGTGAGATTGGCTAAAGTCACCACATGCCTTCTTTTACCCAAAGAAGTGACAGCAAAGTTTGCATGATGTCCTAGGAAATTCTGGCTACATCTTAAAACATATTTTTAATGTTGTGGTAGTTAGAGTTATGTTTTCCTCATTGAGTGTCTTCCATATGGCAATAGTTCTCAGTCCTTACAATCACACGAGAAGCTCCTAAGAAATTCTGATGCTCATGTTCCACCCCAGGCTAATCAGCATTTTCCCATATAATTCTAACGTGCTCTTGGGTTGAATTCAATATCCAATCATTTCTAAGGATAACAGGATAATACAACTTATAAGGCATCTGGTGGGTTTCTTTAACCTGGTGGCTTGCCTAAGGAATTCAAAATTTTATGTAGAAATGGTTCTTGTTAATTGGATCTCCTGAAATATTAATGATCTCCTAAGGAAGGTTGTTGCTCGTAACAGAAATACAGCTCATAACTTTTTTTTTTTTTTTTTTTTTTGCATCTCGTTGGTGAATTCAGATTCACACCTCTGACCATTCACCTATGCAGGGGAAAACAACTGGGTAAAGAAAAATAAAGTGATGAGTTCTGTTAACAGCTGATGTACCTCCTGGCAGTTTCTTTAAACTGCTCTGGAGGCTGCTGGGTTCTGTCATGGGAGGTTTTCAGCCAAAGTAGTTAATTAAGGCTCATTAGAATAGTCAAAATTGATTGTCTGTTTTGCTTCCATCTCACTCTTTTGCATCTCCATTAGTTTTATAGTCAGAGCCTTGGCTGCTGGTCTCACTTTTGTGTGAGTCTGGCCTGCTTCCTTCATAGTTCTGACAGTTTCACCAACGCCAGTTTCACCTCTGCCATCAGCTCTAGTCATTTTCACCTGGCACCCTGACTTCCTTGGTGTCCTTACTCATTTTGCATTCTTGTTTTCCAAACTTGCAACTCTCTTCTGCCATTCTTGCTCCTGCTTCTCACTTGCCAAAATCTTCCTTGTCGATGTTGACACTCGTCTGTTCTGTGTCCTCCATTCTCAAGCCCGTGTTCTGGATCTATTCCCTTTTTTGACCCTTCCTGCTTCCGTTAGCCTCCATTCACTCTGGAGCAAAGTGATGAATTCCTAACAAACTATATGAAAAAAGAGTTTCTCTTCCTAAAAGTGATTTGAATCAAGCTTTCTGGTTTTGCTAATGCTGTGAAGGCTTTTGATATCTATGCCTGCCTACATCTTGGCAAAAGAGCCCATTGGCAGAAAAATAGAAGATTCTCAAATATGTAAAATTACACATAGAACACAGGGGCAGCAGGGAGCAGTCAGCCTGCAAAATACAACCTGCAAGTACAAATAATAATGACATATGAGAGTGTTTAATTTTTCATGTCTTATAAAATACAACAAGGAAAATAAATGTGAAGCTGAAATCTCAGGTCTGAGAGGAGTTATGTCAAGCTTAATAAGCATGAGTCTTTGGATATCCAAAGTGAGATTTTTAATAAAAAGGCCAGGTCAGGAAACACTTCTTCAGACTGTTATTTTCTGCTCATGAGCAACATTTCTGTCCACTGTAGAACTGTATCAGAGGTTCAGAGTTGTGGATAAATTTGAGGAGCCCTGTAGTTCAGAACTGTCTCAGGCATTTTATTGGGAATTTCATGTGCAGTCTGGCTCTTTGAAAGAGACTTTTTAGTTCCAATTTCATTTATCTGAACTCCATTTTACATATATATATATATATTTCCAATTAGTTATGATTGGAGTTATGGTTCTCAGGTGGCTTACAGAAACAAGGATATTTGACCACTTAAACTTCTAAGTAGTGAGAGCTCACATGATAAAAACAATATGCACCATTATAAAGTGAATACTTATTTTAGTGATCAGACAAAATCTTTGACTCTACAGACAACTAATAGAATTGAAACTACAAATTAGGGAAATTCAAGAATAATCTTACCAAGGAAAGCTGACTTAAATATTAAGTATTAGTGTTTAAAAGTTTTAAAACCTTAAATTTTTATGGAAGATTTTTTAAGTTAAGCAGCTCTGATGGTATCCAGAAAGACAAGGCAAAAACCTGGTTCTTTGCAATTACTCGGCAGGATGTGAAAGTGGTGTTTTGTTTCTCTTGTAGGGTTAAAAAGATAAAAAGGTAGTCCCAGGTTCTCACATGGATTCTCCTCCAGATAATGGACAAAAACACAGTCCTTGTTATCTAATTTTCGATTACTACAGAAGGGGGGGCCTTATTTTTGCTTTTTTTATTGATATTGAAAGAGTTCTGTTTAGGGTAGAAGAATAGAAATCCTATGTCTTTTTAAAAATCTTAGATTATAACATCAAACTTTGAATAGAAAATGATGACTCATTTTATTCAGAAGTCTCTGATTCCTGGAATTCTTAATAAAAATTCCATATGTTTCAGCAACAGTTTTCAATGCCTATAATTTATGCTATTAAGTTGCTCCTATAACTTATGTAATGAAACATAGGGAAACATCTTTTCTAAAAGCTTCCAGGAAAATGGTGAGTAAACCATTTAAAGGTACCATTCAGTTTGGGGTTATATTTATCTAGACCACAGGATCTCAAAGTGTAGCCCCTTCCAACAACAGCATTGCCATCACCTGGGAAATGGTTAGAAGTGTAGTTTCTTAGCCCCCACCCTAGACCTACTCAGTCAGAAACTCTTCAGGTGTACCTCCACAGTCTGTGGAGTCTACTAGGTGATTCCATTGCATGCTAAAGTTTAAGAAATGGATCTGGGCTCAGTGCTCAGTGGCTCAGGCCTGTAATCCCAGCACTTTGGGAGGCTGAGGCGGGTAGATCATGAGGTCAGGAGATCGAGACCATCCTGGCCTATATGGTAAAACCCTGTCTCTACTAAAAATACAAAAGTTAGCTGGGCATGGTGGCACATGCCTGTAATCCCAGCTACTCAAGAGGCTGAGGCAGGAGAATTGCTTGAACCAGGGAGTCGGAGGTTGTAGTGAGCCAAGATTGTGCCACTGCACTCCAGCCTGGCGACAGAGAGATACTCCATCTCAAAAGAAAAAAGAAAAAAAAGATATGGGTGGGTGTGTTTGTCCGTTTATTCAACAAATATTTATTGAAACCAACTATGTAGCAGATATTCTTCCAAACTGATATGAAGAAATATGAGACTGAGTGATAGAAAAGGCAGAGATCAAGACTGTATGTCTAGATTACCTTTGGAGATTCATCAAAATAAAAATGCTTGAACCACACCTCATATACATGGAGACACCACATTCCTTGGATTAGCCATGCTTCCATCCAAGAGTAGGGATGGGCAGAATGGTGCAGAGTTTCCTAGTATCTGATGAAAGGACGAAATATTTATGGAAGATTCCTTATCTGTGGGCTGAGGCTGAATACAGAAGTATTCCCTAGTAGAGTCAATATTTGGTGGCAAGCTTGTCTACTACAGTTGCAGTAAGAAATAGGAACCAGAGACAACAGGGTTTTTAAATAATGGGCATAAGTTTCCATGCATCACTCTGTTCAGAATATATTTTATACTGTAAATATTTATAAAACTCTTCCCAGCAGTTAGGGACAAAGCACAGTCTCTGGCAGAGCGTATATAGAATTTTATGAGGACTGTAGGTTCCGGCCAAATTGGACCATTATTTTTCCTGAACATTTCCTACAACCTCCGATTTCCTAGACTTTGATTGACATTTTTCTGCCACCTGGAATGCTTCCACCTCATTTCTATGTGTCAGAATCCCATAAATTCACTAAGGCATAGTCCAAAACATCCAGTGGCGGCCCAATCCGTCTGGTCCCAACTTAATACAATGTCTCCTTCCTTCGGTGTCCCCATATTTGGTGTGTATCTTTTGTGTGCACCATGTACACACTGACTCGTGTAGAAATAGAAGTGATTTCCTATAAATGGTTCTAAGTTACTCATCAGCCACCAGTCAGCTCTAGAAAACATGTGATCTTGCCCCTTCAAGTGTATTCAATCATTAGTGAAATCAGGACTTAAATGTAGTCAAAGTTCACGTTGCCTACCAGGATCAGCGTCTCCTCATAAGTGTTCTCCTTGCTTCCAGCACATGGAAAGGAAGCATGGGCTCCTTGTTGCAGGGGCAGGCAGGTGAGGCTGGCTGGCTTTCTATGAAGTCTCTGTGTCTGTTTTGAAGGCTTCTGTGCCTGGTGTAGCCTGTCCTCTGTTCTCTTGGTCACGGTCCTTGAGAACATGGTCATGATCATGGTCCCTTTCTGTTCTCTCCTCCCTCAACTTGGCTCTCACCAGTGCTGCTGATCCTGTAAGGCTCACCGATGGCCCCATTTGTCTTCTGGTTTTGAGTGGTGTACCTTGCAGCCTCTGTGAGTGGTCCCTTTCCCAATGATGCAGCATTCTTCAAGCAGACATGAGACTCGTCACACTCTTTTTTTTTTTTTTCCTCAGATGTCTTTCTTGCACCTCTGCAATGACTCCAGGGATTTTCTGGATTAGTTTCACTTTGTGCTGGAGTGAAGAGTAGGGATCTATCTCAAACCCTCTTAGCCTAAATGCAGTTCTACTTGACTGTGGCCCAGGGTGGCTCAGTTTACTTGTGAGGAGTTCCCCTCCAACAGATCCTGAAGGGAAGTGATGCTCAAGCCTCCTATACTCTGGATTCCCAGCCAACCTGGGTTCTACATCCTGTGACCCCACTAGGTTTTCAGCCCCAGGGTGGCCAAAGACAAGCATCTCAATTTTCTGGGTTCCTCATGCAGCCCCAGGATAGGCTTCCTCAAATTCCTGCCCGATTCCCTAACCTGTGTTTCCATAATCTGTGTTTACAGTTAGAACTCTACAATCCAGTCTTCTAGGCTTGGCCAACTGGAATTTCAGAGACTGTCTGAGATTTCTGAGAAATTGGCTTTCTCTTTCAAGCATCCAGCTCTTTCTGTTGAAAGCCAGAGGGTTTCCTGTCTATTATGAACTCTCTGAATGTAAAAAAAATCGTACTGTGCCTGTGACTTCTTTATTCTAGGCAGATTCACCTTCTCCGTCAAAATGATGAGCATCTCAGCTTCAGTGTGTGGAAAGTCACAGGAAGGCAGGTTTGGGAATTAAAAAATGGAGACATTGAAGAACAAATGAAAAATATTATTCTTGCTACATCTCTTCTGGTTGATCCATTCTGCCTTTTATCATGCTTAAATGTCTTCTGATATTTGAGTATTTTTTCCACTTTTTGCTACCTCTCACTCAGATTGTCAACTTTAGGTAAGGGTGAGGCCAAGTGCTTTTTATCTCTATAACTCTTCAGTACCTAACATGATATCATCCCTCAAAAGTATTTGTTGCATTGTATTGGGTTGATTCTTAATATTTTATTTAGACTTTATTCTATAAGATAGCTATTTACTATTAAAAACATTCTCTTTTGCCTCTCTTTTCTTTTTGAGTTGCTTATTTAAATCCTGAGAAAATAAAATTATCTCAGGAATTTACCTTTGATTCTCTGAAGCTTAAATTGGCATTATTTATAATAATTATACCTAAAACCACCACCTGGATACCACTACTAAACAAAAAAGGGCATGGGTACTCTCATTAGCATTGCTTAATTAAAAGAGTGCTCAAACGTGATTCCTACTAATTTCTTCTGTGCACATACTCTGTCTCTTATTTTGGCCTGAATATGTATTTTAAATGTAGGTGTATAGACCCAGAGGAGCTCCTTAAACACACTGGTGTCTGAAGGGTGGGTCAGGCAGTTACGATGATGGGTAGGAATAGCTGGCTTGCTCATTTGGGGTTTCACATTGTCTCAGCTTCTAGTGTGGTCACCAAGAACCTTGAGTCTTGTCTGGTCCATGAAATCTGCAAGATTAAAAGAATATTAGCAACTTTTTTCTTGAAATGGGACTCTGAAAACAGGATTATGTTGTTCAAACTAACAAAAAATGTGTGGGTACCATAGGAAATATCTACCTACCTGTAGTGTTTGTATGGCTACATATTCTTACCTTTATGGTATTTGTTGTCATTTGATAGGTCACAATTTGCACCTTTAGCTCTCACAGTTACTTCAATCATCATATGAAACCTACATGTAATAGTCAGGGTCTTAGTTCCAGCTAACTTAAGAAGAAAGGGGATTTATTGAAAATATAGTGGGTCATGGATAGTTACCAGGAATTTGCAGGACCTGACTCAGGCTCAGAGGCTCCATAAAGGCCTTTGTCATTACAGCTGCAGAGTGGTAGTGGATGCACTTAGGTTGCCAAAGTAGACCCTGCTGGCACAGAGCCATGCTTGCTGCTGATACTACTGTTGCTCTGAGAACCTGATTTTGCTGCTGCAGCCAGCACTACAAAAACAAGCTTTCCCTCCCTTTCCAGTCTTTGTGCTGTTACATTGCTGGCTGGAGCAGGTGCATCTGATTTGGTCAAGTATTGCACTTTACCTGCAAGGTTGACTTGGGAAATTGTGAATCTGACAGCCTCAGCCTATGTAGTGAGGGATAACTCTCCTTCCCAACAGAACTTTCAAAGTGGGAAACTTCTTAGACAGAGGAAGAGTGGGAGGTAGTTTGGATGAACAGCAGCCAAATGAGAAAAGATATGAACTCCAGTCCAGTTAGAATGATGGTGGTAGGATCTGCATGTGAGCCATGTATGTCAAACAGAAGCTTATCCTTACCCAGGAGAAGATCGTGTGCTTTTGTGCTTAGAATATAACATAGACAATATTGTGAAGAAATAAACTTCTCTGTAAAGTTTGGTATCTGTTTTACTAAATCCTAAGTGTTTTCTTTCCTCATAATTTTCTTGCCTGCCCTTAGCATTCCAGAAAGAAAACTTGGGGTTGAAATCCCCATCTTATATGCAGCCATTAGCTTATGATGGCATAATCTTCTTCAACACTTTGGAATTAACTTCCTATCTCAGTTTCTTTCTCTGTTATTTAATGGAGATTGTGCATGAAGCCCAAAATGTTGAAGGACTACCAGGGAGAAAAAGAAAACAGTGCTTCCTTTTGGCTTCCTGCTTTAGCTTTCCTAAGATTCTGTGTATTAGGCATCTAAAGAAGGAAAGAAATCATTTAGGTTAGAATTCATGCTGAGAATATGAAGAAATATACATATGACAGGCTTTTTCCAACAAGAAGAGAATAATTTTCTATTCTCTCCTAAGAAAAATAAACAAGAATCTTTCCCTACTAATTAAGAGGCTCTATCAGTTATAAGGTGGGAGGTAAAAGTAATGATGTCTCTGCCCAAGTCTCCTCTGAGAAGCTACCACAAAAATAACAACAACCACAGCATAATTACAGGTGCTTGACTTTAATGAAACCAGGAAACACCTAAACCTCCAAACTGTAACGTATGAAGATGGCATATGGTGGGCCAATTTCAACCATTGGGCACATCACAATTAGGTCAAATTTAAAAGTGTGTATGTGGAGAAAAAGAGGGAGGTTACCACTGAGAAGCTTGGTAGTTTACCCTGCCAAATTCCAGGAATTCTTAGAAATTGGAAGCCCAAAGCATGAAAGAGAGGAGGCTGAGAACAAGAGGATGATTTGTTTAAGGAGCAATTGGTTGCCAATGCCCACCTTCATTCCGAGAAGTTAGATGACTACCCTTTCTGTGCCCTAAGAGAGCTGAGAGATTCATTTCTTAGAGGAAACAGATTTTGGAGTTGTGGATAACAAGCACAGGGGAGAAAAGTGATTTGGTGCTGGATAGAAAATGGGGGAAATACAAGAAACACTGTATATCTAATGAGGAAGACTTCCATCATCTAAGCAGAAACAGTTTTTGGAGTTGTGGATGACAAGCACAGGGGAGAAAAGTGATTCGGTGCTGGATAGAAAATGGGGGAAATACAACAAACACTGTATATCTAACGAGGAGGACTTCTATCATCTGAGCTGAGCATACTAGTAGCCAGCCTTCTATCCCAAGGATGAGATTGGAGGATTCTTCTCTTAGGAAACTAAGGAACTGACCAGACATACAAATAAAGACCTAAAAGAGCTGGGTGTTTTTTTCTTGTAAATTTAAGTTCCTTGTAGATTCTGAGTATTAGTCCTTTGTCAGATGGATACATGGCAAATTTTTTCTCGCATTCTGTAGGTTGCATGTTTACTCTGATGATAGTTTCTTTTGCTGTGCAGATGCTCTTTAGTTTATTTAGATCCCATTTCTCAATTTTTGCTTTTGTTGCCGTTGCTTTTGGTATTTTAGTCGTGAAGTTTTTGCCCATGCCTATGTGCTGAATGGTATTGCCTAGGTTTTCTTCTATGGTTTTTATGGTTTTAGGTCTTATATTTAAGTCTTTAATAAATCTTGAGTTAATTTTTGTATAAAGTGTAAGGAAGGGGTCTAGTTTCAGTTTTCTGCATATGGCTAGCCAGTTTTCCAACACCATTTATTAAATAGGGAATCATTTCCCCGTTGCCTGTTTTTTTCAGGGTTGTCAAAGATCAGATCAACCATTGTGGAAGACAGTGTGGTGATTCCTCGAGGATCTAGAACCAGAAATACTATTTGACCCAGCAATCCCATTACTGAGTATATACCCAAAGGATTATAAATCATTCTGCTATAAAGACACATGCACACATATGTTTATTGCAGCTCTATTCACAGAACTAAGACTTGGAAGCAACCCAAATGCCCATCAGTGATAGACTGGGATAAAGAAAATGTGGCACATATACACCTTGGAATACTATGCAGACATAAAAAGGATGAGTTCATGTCCTTTGCAGGGACAGGGATGAAGCTTGGAAACCATCATTCTCTAACACAGGAATAGAAAACCAAACACCACATGTTCTCACTCATAAGTGGGTTTTGAACAGTGAGAACACATGGACACAGGGAGGGGAATATCACACATTGGGGCCTGTCAGGGGGTTGGGGGGGAGGGTTAGGGGAGGGATAGCAGGGGCTGGGGAAATAGGAGAGGGTTAGCATTAGGAGAAATATCTAATGTAGATGACAGGTTGACAGGTGCAGCAAACCACCATGTCACGTGTGTACCTATGTAACAAACCTGCACGTTCTGCACATGTATCCCAGAACTTAAAGTATTAAAAAAAAAAAAAAGAGCTAGATGCCTGCTCAGTGCTCTACAATGAGATTCACTAGTTGTCAAGCCCTACTGCTGTTGTTTAAATGTCTCCCCTCCAAAATCCAGGTGTTACCAATGTGATCTTCTTAAGAGGTGAGCCTTTAAGAGATGATTGGCTTGCAAGGGCTCCTCCCTCATGAATTGGATTAGTGCTATGATAAAGTGCCTTGACAGAGAGAGCTGGTTCCCTCCTGCCCTTCTGCCTTTTATCATGTAAGGATGTAGTAACAAGGCCCACATCTGATGCCACTACCTTGATCTTGGACTTCCCTGCCGTCTAAACTGACAGAATACATTTCTGTTCTCTATCAATTAGTTGGTGGCATTTTGTTATAACAGCACAAAATAAACTAAGATGCCACCAATAGAGTGGGACTTCCAATCAGCATTTTAATGCCTTGTTTTTAAATAGGAGAAAATGACCAGATATTTAAGGAAATCCTTCAACATGAAAGGTACAGGTACAAAACGACCCCTGCCCCGAAAGATAATAATAAAAAGACACTAAGAGTTAACAGAAGCAATGCAAGGAATGGAAAGAATGCTATAGAGTATTGCTATTTAATATCTTTAGTGACATAAAATAAGAATGCAAATTAATGAAACCAGTCTAGTCAGAGCAAAAAGCACTTAGATATTAAAAATTATAGTTGAAGTTAAGAATCCTCATCAGTCAGGAAGATGAAGTCAAGGAAAGCACCCAGGAAGAAATAACAAAGAAATGGGGAAAAAAAAAAAAAAAGGAATGGATAAAAAGGGAGAAAAACTAAGATAATTAGAGACTTAATCTAGGAGATTTAGTATCCTGAGAAAATAGGAGTTTCATAAAGAAAAAGCAGAGGAAATGACAGAGAGGACATTTTCAAAGCATTAACAAAAGATAATTTCCTTTGAAATCCTGAGTAGAGTTCAGCCTGCTTCAGTGGGATAGATACAACCCCTTACACAAGCTATATTGGTACAGTTTTTGTTGCCGTTGTTATTTTTTTTTTTCTTTACATTCAGTGTACATATGTGAATAGGAATTGTGGTCCTACGTATTCAGAGGGTGTGACTCTCAGGTACATTTTTATCTTTACCTTGGGCTACAGTGGTGGCTGCAGAAAGTGACGTGAAGTGTAGTAGTAGCAACACTGCCACCAAAGACAGGGGTTAAGGTGAGTGGACTTGGAACCTGTGGGAGAAGATGGTAATAAAATGCTAGCTCACAGTGGGACACACAGGCACCCAGCTATGTTGTATTTTAATATAAAAATAATGAAAGTGTTTTAAAAACTGAAGTATTTTATCTCTTGCTATGAAGCCTCCTAAAATTTTGAGTAATAATAAAAATTGGGAAAAAGCTATGTTCTTCTATCTTATCTATAAAGAAAATTTATTTGTGACTTATAGGTTCATTAGTAAGGGGTAGATCTCATTCTTTATTTTTTAAACAAAAATTACTTTTCTAAGTTAAAAAATGGGTTGTCAAGTAATATGAATGATAAAATCTTATGAAAAAACAGTTTTCTTTAAACATATGAGCATAAAGATACAAAAAATACCTTTCCAGCAGAGTGGAATTGGTGAGGAGTAGGTTAGAGAAATTACCAACTTTTTCTTTGTGTTTATTACATGCTCTGTTAAAATGAACATCTTTTACTTTTTTCTTTTTTTTTCTGAGATAGGGTCTCACTCTGGTTGCCTAGGCTGGAGTGCAGTGGTGTGATCTTGGCTCACTGCAGCCTCGACCTCCAGGACTCAGGTGATTCTACCACCTCAACCTCCAGAGTAGCTGGGACTACAGGCACGCACCACCACGCCCAGCTAATTTTTTTTTTTTTTTTTTTTTTTGTATTTTTAGTAGAGACAGGGTTTCGCCATGTTGCCTAGGCTGGTCTTGGACTCCTGGCCTCAAGCAGTGTGCCTGCCTTGGCCTCCCAAAGTGCTGGGATTACAAGCATGAACTACTGTGGCTGGCAATCCTTTTTTTTTTTTTTTCATTTTTTTTTTTTGAAAGAAAGAAAAAGAGAGGAAAGAAAGTGAGAGTGAAAGAAAGAAAAAAAAGAATGTACGAGAGAAAGAAAGAGGAAGAGAAAGAGGGAGAGAGAACGGGATTCTTGTTCTATTGCCCAGGCTAGA
>CAUYLG010046070.1:0-39356 GCA_963573385.1 Cacajao melanocephalus | reverse complement strand
CACCCTCCCCACCCCCCGGCCGGTGCGGGGCCTCTCTGCGGCGTGGGGCGGGGGGGGGGGGGGGGGGGCGCCCCCCCCCAAGAAAAGAGTCATAAAACAGATTTCAAAGACTGCACAAACTGAAATTTGGTATGTAACCACTATTACAAATATTTTTGTTTCCTCCCTTATCTGATTCTCTGTTCTTTTTTCTTTCAAAAATAGAGCCTAGTGGCTGAGACAGGTGGATCACCTGAGGTCAGGAGTTCGAGACCAGCCTGGCCAACATGGTGAAACCCCTGTCTTTACTAAAAATACAAAAATTAGCTGGGCATGGTGGCGCATGCCTGTAATCCCAGCTACTCAGGAGGCTGAGGCAGGAAGGAGAATCGCTTGAACCTGGGAGGTGGAGGCTGCAGTGAACCGAGATCGCGCCACTGTACTCCAGCCTGGGAGACAGACCGAGACTTCGTCTCAAATATATACACACACATACACACACACACACACTATATATATATATTTTATATACCTGTATGTATGTACACATATACATATGTATAGGTATGTATAGCCTAGTGAAGATGTTGACTAATAAGCTTAAACTTTAGAAGACCACCAAGAGGCCTGGCACGGTGGCTCATACCTGTAATTCTAGCACTTTGGGAGCCGAGGCAGGCAGCAAATAGTTTGAGCTCAGGAGTTGGAGAGCGGCCTCGGCAACATGGTGAAACCCTGCCTCTACAAAAAATACAAAAAAATAAGCCAGGCATGGTGGTAAACAGCTGTAGTCCCAGCTACTTGGGGGGACCGAGGCAGGAGGATGGCTTGAACTCGGGAGGTTGAGACTACAGGGAGCCAAGATTGTGCCATTGCACTTCAGCCTGTGTGACAAAGTGAGACCCTGTCTCAAAAAACAAAACAAAACAACTGAGAGTCAATACAAGATACCTCACCAAAAAACTACTGACATTTGCTTTACTTGTATTAACTTGGTATAACATGAGTCATAATTTCCCAATAATTTACAAACAAATTTACCTCTAAAAGGTACTGAGGTTAGCAAAGGGATTACTGAGAGATTTCAAGCAGACATGAACTATGGAACAGTTGCAGTCTTCAAAATCACATTTTTATTCCTGACCTATTGAAGGTAAAATGAACCGTAGTCACTTTATTTTTACTCACATATTTACTATTTCCAGTGTGCTTCATTCTCCTAAGTAAATTCACATTTCCACCTGGTATCATTTTGCTTCTCCTGAAAGGAATCCTTTAATATTTTTTGTAGTGCAGGTCTCTGCTGATGAATTCTCTCAGTTTTGACATATCTTTAAAGAGTGTGAAACAGGCATGGTTGCTTACGCCTGTAATCCCAGCAGTTTGGGAGGCCAAAGTGGGCAGACTGCTTGAGTCCAGGAGTTTAAGACCAGCCTGGGCAACATGGAAAAACCCCATCTCTATAAAAAACAAAACAATTAGCTGAGCATGGTGGTACTTGCCTGTAGTCCCAGCTACTCAGGAGGCTGAGGTGGAACACCTGAGCCTGGGGAAGTTGAGGCTGCAGTGAGCTGTGATTGTGTGACTGCACTCCGGCCTGGGTGACCGAGATTCTGTCCCCCTCCTCCAAAAAAGTGTCTATCTTGCCTTCATTTTTGAAATATATTTTCATTGAGCATACTGTTCAAGATTGAAATGGTTTTTTCTTTTCCTTTCAGTTCTTTAAAGATACTGATGTACTGTTTCTCATTTGCATTATTTCCAAAGAAAAATCTGCCATCATTCTTACCTTTCTTTTTTTCACAATGCGTCTTTTGTTCCTCTGGACACTTTAAATATTTTTCTCTTTACCGCTAGTTTTAAGCAATCTGATTACGAAACGCCTTGGTGTAGTTCTCTTCATGCTTCCAATCTTTGCAGTTCACTAAGCTTCTAGAATTTACAGGTTTATAGTTTCCTTCCAATTTAGAAAAATTTCAGCCATTCATTTTTTCAAATATTTTATCCCCCCTCCTTTAGGGACTACAATTACACTTACATTATTAGACTGTTTGAAGTGTCTCACAGCTCAATGATGCTGTATTTTCTTTCAGCCTTTTATTTTTAAATTAAATTTATTTACTTTCTTGAGATAGGGTTTTGCTCTGCTGCTCAGGATGCAGTACAATGGCAGGAGCATGGCTCACTGTAGCCTTGACCTCCTGGGCTCAGGTGATCCTCCCACCTCAGCCACCTGAGTAGCTGGGACCACAGGCGCCTGCCTTCATGCCCAGCTAATTTCTGTATTTTTTGTAGAGACAGGGTTTTACCATGTTGTCCAGGCTGGTCTTGACTCCTGGGCTCAAGCAATCCCCCTGCCCTGGCCTCCTAAAGTGCTGGGATTACAGGTGTGAGCCACCACGCTCACACGCCTTTTTTAGTCTTTTAATCTCTGTGGCTTTCATTTAGGATAGCTTCTATTCCTATGTCTTCAAATTCATAAATCTTTTCTTCTGCAGTCTCTAATTTTCTGTTAATCCCATCCAGTGCACTTTTATTTTAAAACATTGTAGTTTTCATCTCCAGAAGTTCAATTTGGGTCTTTTTAACATATTCCATGTCATCATTATTAAAAAAAAAAATTTTTTTTGCTTTGTCGTCTTGGCCCAGGATGAGATTCCATGCTATTATTTGTTTAATCTTTTCACTACTTTCTTGAACTTATGCAAGATAGTAACAACTTAAAACAATTTTTTTTGAAGAGACAGGGGCTCACTGTGTTGCCCAGGGTGGTCTTAAACTCCTGGTCTCAAGTGATCCTCCTGCCTTGGCCTCCTAAAGTGATGAGATTACAGGCATGAGCCACCATGCCTGGCTAATTTTTGTATTTTTTTGTAGAGACAGAGTTTTGCCATGTTGCCCAGGCTGGTCTCATACTCCTGGCCTCAAGTGCTCTGCCTGCCTCCGCCACACAAAGCATTAGGATTACAGGCATGAGCTACCTCATCTGGCCAACTTTTTAATGATTAATTCTATCACTTGTATCATTTCTGAGTCTGTTTCCATTGATTGATCTTTTTGTTGTTATTGGTCTCAATTAAGGGTGGTATTTTCTGCTTCTTCGCATGCCTGGTCATTTTTTATTGGATGTCAGACATTATTAAGTTTACATTATCAGGTGCTGGATATTTCCCAACACAATTAAGTTACTTTACAAAGTTTCTTTACAAAGAGTCCGATCCTTTTAAGGTTTGCTTTTAAGCTTTGTCAATCTTGTCTAGGTTTCATTTTGCCCTGTACTGAGGCAATAAATGCCCTATGAGTACTTCATTTGATGTCCTATTAATTATAAGGATTTTTGCTCTCTTGCAGATGGGAACACAAACTATTCTCTACCCTATGTGAGCTGCAAATAGTGTTCTTTCCCAGAACTTAGGTAGTTTTCTCAAACACATCAGTTATCAGCTGAAACCCTGAGAAAGACACTGCAGATCTCCAGAGTTTTCTCTCGGTGTAGTGCTCTCTCTCTCTGGTACTCTGCCCTGTGAACTTAGGCCATTTTAACCTCCCAGCAACACCAGCTCAACTCAGGGATTATCAGCCTTCCTGTGGGTTCCTCCTTCCTGAGATACGGCAAGGCAACTCTCTTGACAGTAAGCTGGATCAATTGCAGGGCTCATCTTATTTGTTTTCTTCTCTCAGGAGTTACTCTCCTCTGCTGCCTGATATCTAATATCTAAAAAAACCATTGTTTCATATATTGTGTCTGATTTTTAACTTTTTACACAGGAAGTTAAATCCAGTCCCAGTTACTCAATTTTGGCCCCACAGTCATTTGTAAGGTCTTTTTTTTTTTTTCTTTTTTTTCCTGAGATGGGAGTTTCACTCTTGTGTTGCCTAGGCTGGAGTGCAATGATGTGATCTCGGCTCATGCAACCTCCGCCTCCCTAGTTCAAGTGATTCACCTGCCTCAGGCTCCTGAGTAGCTGGGGGCTACAGGTATGCGCCATCACGCCTGGCTAACTTTTATATTTTTAGTAGAGATGGGGTTTCACCATGTTGGCCAGGCTAGTCTCGAACTCCTGACCTTGTGATCCACCCATCTTGGCCTCCCAAAGTGCTGGGATTACAGGCATAAGCCACCCTGCCCTGCTGCATTTGTAAGGTCTTGAACCAAATATCTTGAATGGGTTACATGAGTTTATCCACAGAGATTATAGGATCAGAGTATCCAAAAAGAGGGAGGATAGGAGAAAGGAAGGAGGAAGGAAGACAGATATTTAAATTGTTTACACAGTTTTCTCCTGTGCCTCCTTTTGTTTTCTACCCTTAGGGAATGAGACAGGCTCCTTCTTTAATTCCTATTTCTAATAAAGCTGTTCAATGGGTATCAAGAATATTCATTATTCATTTAACAAATGTTAGCATTAGCTACCATTCTTGGGGCTGGGAATATAATATGACATAAATGTAATAACAAATGTAAAAATCCTTCACATTTTGTGGAACAGAAGAAGCAAGGCTGAAAAGTGAACTACTGTGTTTGAGCAAACAGTTTTCGAATGAGTGTCATCAGCAAAAAGTTATGCCATGAATAGCCACTTATGCAGGGCAAATAGCTATTCATGTCGATAAGGATATAAAGTATTCTGATCCTATTATTTTTACTATATTGTAATTGTTCTGTGCTGTTAAGTTCTGTAAGACTTCACCTTCTGGCATGGTTCTCGTTTTGAAGGAACTCTCTTTTGGAAGACAGACATGCAACAATTCATTACCATTGCAATGTGAGAAGTGCTACAATTTTTGGCAGGAGTTCCCAAGCTTCTTCAGGTGAAATCGCTGGGCTTTTTGTGAAATAATATGACGTTTTGCTAGAAGAAAACATGACAATATTTTCACAATTATATCCATTTGCGGTGAAAAGAAGCTCTCAAACTCAGCATGATTGGCTTTAAGTTTTTTAGTTATTATTCAACCAAAAATTTCTTAAATTTATTTTGTCACCAGCTAGAGCCTTCTAAAAGCAAGGAGGAGAAGGTGGAAAAGAGTGAGACAAATTATTAAAAGAAAAACTTAGAAATTTAAAAATTTGGCCAGGCACAGTGCCTCAAACCTGTAATTGTAGCACTTTGAGAGGCCGAGGTGGATCACCTAAGGTCAGGAGTTCGAGACCAGCCTGGCCAACATGGTGAAACTCCATCTCTACTGAAAATACAAAAATCAGCCAGGTGTGGTGGCACGAGCCTGTAATCCCAGCTACTCAGGAGGCTTAGGAGAACTGGTTTGAACCCGGGAGGCGGAGGTTGCAGTGAGCCAAGATCGTGCCATTGCACTCCAGCCTAGGTGAGAGAATGAGATTCCGTCTCAAAAAAAAAACCAAAAATAATAAAAATAAAAATTCCCAGCTGGTTTACATCTGTAATACCAGTACTTTGGGAGGTTGAGGCAAGCAGATCACTTGAGCTCAGGAGTTTGAGACCAGCCTGGGCAACATGGTGAAAGTCCATTTCTACAAAAAATTAGCTGGGTGTGGTGGCTTGGGCCTGTGGTCCCCGCTACTCAGGAGGCTGAGGTGGAAAGACTGCTTGAGCCCAGAGGGTGGAGGTTGCAGTGAGCCATGAATGCACTACTACACTCCAGCCTGGGCAACAGAGAGAGAGAGACTCTTATCTAAAAAAAAAAAAAAAAAAATTGGCTGGGCACAGTGGCTCACGCCTGTAATCCCAACACTCTGGGAGGCTGAGGCAGGTGAATCACCTGTCAGGAGTTCGAGACCAGCCTGGTCAACATGGTGAAACCCCGTCTCTACTAAAATACAAAAAAATTAGCCAGGCATGGCAGTGGGCACCTGTAATTGCAGTTACCCAGGAGACTGGGGCAGGAGAATAACTTGAACCCAGGAGGCAGAGGTTGCCATGAGCCAAGATCATGCCACAGCACTCCAGCCTGGGCAACAAGAGCAAAACAGCAAAACTCTATCTCAAAAAAAAAAAAAAATTTTCCCAGAGTTGGAAAAGACAATTAACATAGGCAATATACGACCTTGGTTCATCTCATTAAATAAAGAATTTGAAGGTCTTTAAACTGCTTTAATTCTTAATTGAAGTAGGAATGAGATGGGGCAGAAATAAGCCTAACAGCAGCCATAAAAAAAGGATGAGTTCATGTCCTTTGCAGGGACATCATTCTCAGCAAACTAACACAGGAACAGAAAAACAAACATCACATGTTCTCACTCATAAGTGGGAGTTGAACAATAATAACACATGGACACAGTGAGGCGAACATCACACACTAGGGCCTGTTGGGGGGTAGGGGACTAAGGGAGGGATAGCATTAGGAGAAATACCTAAGGTAGATGACAGATTGATGGGTGCCGCAAACCTGCACATTTTGCACAGTATCCCAGAACTTAAAGTATATTAAAAATAATAATAAATAAAAGAAATAAGTCTAATATATTAAGCAATCCAGCTGGCAAAACAATGTGCTGTAACATGGGGGAAAGAGTGACCAACCATGAAGAGGGCTGGGGAGAATTTCTGGCAAGGTTTTACAGAGGCTGGGGACACAGGGTCAAGGACACTGAATTTGGAAGTCACCTGGGTTGTTCTGGATATTGACATTTACTACCCATGTGATGATGAACAAGCTCCAACCTCTGGGTCCTGTTTCCCACTTCTTAATGAACTTAAGAGACCACATCAATGATTTTTTAACTTTGGGACCCAGTATTCTTTGAGGTATCCAGGAGCTGTGGTGGAGGCACTCTTGACACTCCCACCTCTCCCCACACATACCCTTCAGCTGAGTAGCTCAACTCTTACTCAACGGCAAGAAAAAAGTCTGAAAATCATGTAACTTTACCAGTTCTCAAACTCCCAAAACTCCAGGAACTCCGTAACTTGTTATCTATTAAAAAGAAATGACCATCAACAGTGGTCAATCTGGCAATGGAAACAGGAATCCGTGAAAATCAAGACATCCAAGATTATTTTAGAAAGCAAAAGAACAGTAATAAATATAGGGCCCATATTTCATTAAGATAAATTCTAACGGCTGGACGCAATGGCTCATGCCTGTAATCACAGAACTTTGGGAGGCTGAGATGGGCAGATCACCTGACGTCCGGAGTTCGAGACCAGACTGACCAATATGATGGAACCCCGTCTCTACTAAAAATTCAAAATTAGCTGGGCGTGGTGGCATACGCCTGTAATCGCAGCTACTCGGAAGGCTGAGGCAGGAGAATTGCTTGAACCCAGGAGGTGAAGGTTGCAGTGAGCTGAGATTATGCCTTGCACTCCAGCCTGGGCAACAAGAGCAAAACTCTGTCTCAAAAAAACCCCACAAACAAACAAATAAAAAACAAACCAAAAAAAAAACATGAAAAGCCAGATGAGCCCAGTGGCTCCTGGTTGTAATTCCAGCACTTTGGGAGGTCAAGGTGGGCGGATTGCTTGCGTTTAGGAGTTCGAGACTAGCCTGGGCAACATGGTGAAACCCTGTTTCTACTAAAAATACAAATATTAGCTAAGCATGGTGGCACATGCCTGTAGTCCCAGTTACTTGGGAGGCTAAGGTAGGAGGATCAATGGAGCCCAGGAGGTGGAGGGTGCAGGGAGCCAAGATGCACTCCAGCCTGGCCAATAGAGTAAGTCCCCATCTAAGAAAAAAAAAAAAAAAAAAAAAAAAGCCAGGCGTAGTGGCTCATGCCTGTAGTCCTAGCTGAGGCGGGCAGATCACGAGGTCAGGAGTTTGAGACCAGCCTGACCAACATGGTGAAACCCCATTTCTACTAAAAATACAAAAATTGGCCAGGCGCGGTGGCTCACGCCTGTAATCCTAGCACTTTGGGAGGCTGAGGTGGGTAGATTACCTGAGGTCAGGAGTTCAAGACCAGCCTGGCCATCATGGTGAAACCCCATCTTTATATATAAAAACAAAAACAAAAACAAAAATTAGCTGGGCATGGTGGTACATGCCTCTAATCCCAGCTACTCAGGAGGCTGAAGTCAGAGCATCGCCTGAACTGGGGAGGTGGAGCTGAGATCACACCACTGAACCCCAGCCTGGGCAACAGAGCAAGACTCCACCTCAAAAACAAAACAAAACATTAGCCCGGTGTGGTGGCACATGCCTGTGGTCTCAGCTACTGGGGAGGCTGAGGTGAAAGGATTGCTTGAACCCAGAAGGTAAAGGCTGCAGTGAGCTATGGTTGCTCCACTGCCCTCAGCAACAGGCTAAGACTGTTTCAAGAAAACAAAAACCATGGATTCCTGTCTTCCCCCACCCCAACCCTGGAGATCCAGATTCACCAGGAATCTGGGGTTACTAGTTGCCCTTGGGAAAATTTCAGGCAAATTGAGGAACCTGTTCCAGGTCTGAGTGGAGTCAGGTGGAACCTGCAAACAAGGGCCTCTGGTTGACTCAGAAACACAAACTGAGACTCCAACTCTCCAAACTTAAGGGGCGAGTCCCGTTTCTTGGCAATCTGACTGAAGGAAAGATGCTGTGGGCAAAATCTATTTGGGAATGCATCGCCCTAAGCGACCTTCAGTATCAATCTCTTTCTACTCCTTCCCACCAAATAATTCCTCTGCTTCTTCCTTCTCTTTAGCACACTGACTCATATTTACATTAGAAAGTCAGCTCCGTCAGGGCAGAGGTTTGTGTTTGTTCACTAATGAACCTTGGCACCCAGAACAGCCCCTGGCACATCATAGGAGCTCAGGAAACATTTAAAAAATGAACATATCACTCTTTCTAATGTGTTGGTCACAAGATAGCAAACCTGCACACAGGGAGAGTATTTTTATTCACTTTTCCTTGAAAACTTCAGTTTTCCAAGAAAGCACATTTTTCTTACTTTGGAGACCAGGTTATTCCTATAGGAGAACAAGCTAAAGTGGAAAACAAAGAACTTGATTTAAGCTGAGAACATACAATAGGGCTAAAGTTACTGTTCACTATTCCCCTACCCTCCCTTCTAGCCCACTGCCACTCTCCTAGCCTCCAAACACAGTGATGCACACTTTCTCAGCATCTGTCCTGGTCCAGGTGACAATTTCTTTACCTCGCCCATGTCTACTGAAAATAAAACCATGATTCAAAACTTAGTTTGGATCTGATCTCTGTGAATCTTTCTCTGACAACCCCAGCTGTCTTTAGAATTCTCTGTCCAGAATTCTGAAAGCAGCAACCACATCTTTGGACACTGATCAGACACTGCTCTCTGTGATTATTATGTTTATCTTCTGTTCCCAATTAAAGCAGAGCCCAGGCTGGGCACAGTGGATCCCACCTGTAATCACAGCACTTTGGGAGGCTGAGGCAGGAGGACTGCTTGAAGTCAGGAGTTCAAGACCAGACTAGGCTACATAGTGAGACCCAATTAAAAAAAAAATCAGAGCCCAAATTTAAATGAATACACACACCATAAAGTGCTATGAGAGTGCTGATGAGAGAGCATTTAATTCTTCCATCTCAAAGGCAGGCAACTTTTAGACTGTATGGTTTTTCAGCATCAGTGAGCTGACTATACTGGCCCATTACAATAGGCACTAGCTAGCCTCATTTGTATCTCCACCCACCCCACTTGTCCCTGTAAGAAACCCTTAGTTCTTTGCTACTTTGACCACTTGATGTCCCCAAAACTTATCTGTTTTTCAATTATTTGACTTTGCGCGTTCCTTTTACTTAGAAGACATTCCCACCCACCTCCAAGCAGTCAACTGACAATGCCTACTTATCTTGAAGGTCTTGAGTAAAATGATACTGCCTTTCTTTAGTTTTATTTAAATCCCAAAGCAAAATTCATTATTCACTTCTTCATATCCCTAGAGGACATCTGACATCATAACAGCACTTGACACATGTATGACAATACGGCCACGTGCCCCACAACAACTTTTCTTTTTTTTTTCTTTTTTCTTTTTTTCAAATAGAGACAGGGTTTCACCATATTGGTCAGAATGGTGATCCACCCGCCTCGGCCTCCCAAAGTGCTGGGATAACAACCTTTCATATACAGTGGACCTCATATATGATGGTGGTCCCGTAAGAGTATAATACAATATTGTTAGTGTACCTTTTCTGTGTGTTGATAGGTTTAGACACACAAATGCTTACCATTGTGTTATGGCTGCCTACAGTATTCAGTATAGTCACATGCTGCACGGCCTTGTGCCTGGGAACAATAGGCTGTACCATATAGCTTGGGTCTGCAGTAGCCTAGATCATCTAAGTTTGTGTAAGTGTACTCTGATGTTCACAAGATGATGAAATTGCCTAGCAAAGAATTTCACAGAATGTATCCTCATCATTAAGCAACACAAGACTATACTTGGTTTTTCTGACTTCTCCATTGGCTTACAAGTTCTATGAAAGCTGGATGAGTTTCCTTTCATCTCTGTGTTTGCAGCAGAGTTTAGTGCAATGCCTGATACCTACTTCCTAATAACTGCTTCCTCAATTCAATTACATTCCTAAGATTCTGGTCTCCAAAGAACATTTGTAGGGGTAATGTCAGTTACTAATTTACTTTCCAAGAATATGCACCGAGGCTACATGTGAGCACTTTTTCACAGTACAGCACAGGATTTGGGATGCAGGCTGGTCCTCCATGGTCCAGGATCCACTGGCTGAGGCTGGACCCTTATTATCCAGCCAGGCATCTATTGAGCCGGTGTAAAAAAAGTAAGGAATCAACTGATTCCCCACATCTGCTCCAAATTAGACAATTCACTTCCCTCAGGTATAAGGAAATACCGTTTTCAAAGATGCACAGAATAAAAGATTGTGTGTCTTTTCATTAATATTTAATCCATTTAATATTTAACAAACCTCCTTAAAAAGGTATTTATGTGCTGAACATAAATATAAAATAATTCTTTGACATCTCCAAACATTTAGCACAGTGATTTATTATGTTAGTAATAGTTGTGTTCATTAAAAGACTCGGAAGTAAATGTCTAAGTTGAAGAATTTCTGACACAGCCAGGTATGGCTTTAAGGTCTAGTGAGTGTACTCACTAGACCTTAAAGATAAGACAACTCAGGCCGGGTGCGGCGGCTCCCGTCTGTAATCCCAGCACTTTGGGAGGCCAAGTTGGAAGGATTATTTATGTGCAGGAGTTCAAGACCAGCCTGGGCAACATAGTAAGACCCCCATCTCTATTAAAACTAAAAGCTAAAAGAGCCAAAAGTAAGTCTTACTTATATATTCTCCATAAAAACGATCTGAATATTAAACAGAAACTTGTCTGATACTTATCTGATTTCTAGTTTTATTGAGAAAAATACTTATGCATGTGTGTGTCTATTTTTTTCCTGAGATAAGGTCTTGCTCTATTGCCCAGGTTGGAGGGCAGTGGCTCCAAGTAATTCTCCTACTTCAGCCTCCCAAGTAGCTGGCAACACAGGTGCATGCCGCTGTGCTAATTTTAAAAAAAATTAATACAGAAGGGATTGCTCACCATGTTACCCAGGCTGGTCTCAAACTCCTGGCCTCAAGAAATCCTCTTGCCTTGGCCTCCCAAAGTGATCACAGGTGTGAGTCACCATGCCCAGCCTGATGATATATTTTATTAAACAAAATGGAGATTTATGTAAGTCACTTATGTTTTTCCTGATGCAAAGAGAATTTATTTTAGGGAACGTTTTATTTATTTATTTATTTATTTATTCTTTTTTTACCCGGCAACTTTCATTTAATTTTTTTTTTTTTTTTGAGATGGAGGCTTACACTGTCACCCAGGCTGGAGTGCAAGGGCACAATCTTGGCTCACTGCAATCTCTGCCTCCTGGGTTCAAGCGATTCTTCTGCCTCAGGCTCCAGAGTAGCTGGGATTACAGGCACCTGCCATCATACCCAGCTAATTTTTGTATTTTTATAGAGATGGGGTTTCATCATGTTGGCCCAGCTGGTTTTGAACTACTGACCTCAGGTGATCCACCTGCCATGGACTCCCAAAGTGCTGGGATTACGGGTGTAAGCCACCATGCCCAGCAAACTTCTTATTTTTGTTTACTTTTTTTGAGACGGAGTCTCACTCTGTTACCCAGGAGTGCAGTGGTGTAATCTCGGCTCACTGCAATCTTGCCCTCCCGGGTTCAAGCAATTCTTCTGTGTCAGCCTCCTGAGTAGCTGGCATTATAGGTGTGTGCCACCACATCTGGCTAAATTTTGTATTTTTAGTAGAGACAGGGTTTTACCATGTTGGCCAGCCTGGTCTCAAACTCCTGACCTCAAGTGATCTGCCCTCCTCGGCCTCTCAAAGTGCTGGGAGGTGTGAGCCACCACGCCCAACCTATTTTAGAGAACATTTTAAATGAAGTAAAAGCAATAAAACTACCGACACGGTATTTTCCACTTTTACAGACAATGGACATTTTTGTATGATGACAGTTATAAACAGTAAAAAAGATGGGTCACTGCTGTTTGCATCCCTAGCCCACAGTCAAAACATTCACTAAAATGCAGTATGGTAAAAACTGAGCTATTAAAGTCAAAACGGCCCAGTAGTAGTACACCATTTCTTTTTTCTTTTTTTCTTTTTTGAGACAGAGTCTTGCTGTGTCACCCAGTCTGGAGTGCAATGGTGTGATCTTGGCTCACTGAAACCTCTGCCTTCTGGGTTCAAGTGATTCTCTTGCCTCAGCCTCCTGAGTAGCTGGGATTACAGGTGGCCGCCACCACACCTGACTTAATTTTTATATTTTTAGTAGAGATGGGGTTTCACCATGTTGGTGAGGCTGGTCTTGAACTCCTGACCTCGTGATCCACCCACCTCAGCTTCCCAAAGTGCCGGGATTACAGGTGTCTGAGTCACCTTGCCCGGCCATATATTTCTTTTATTAAGCATCAGTATTAACGACCTGATTAAAGTTATTATGAAAACTCTTGAGTCTGCTTTGTCAGTGAGTAACATTCAAAATATTTCAGTTTTATGGCATGTTCCAAGAAAAACAAGCTCTATGAAAATAACTAATAATGTTAACAAACAAAATTCCACTTTACAAAGTCAATGTTACCAAGGAAGATACACTGAGGATTCTCTTTTATAAAGACAGATGCAAATAGAAAACGTGTGGACATAGCTGGATATGGTGTCACGAACCTGTAGTCCCAGCTACTCAGGAGGCTGAGGCAAAAGAATTGCTTCAACCTGGAAGGCGGAGGTTGCAGTGAGCCAAGATTGCACCACTACATTCCAGCCTGGGTGATGATGCGAGATCCTGTCTCAAAAAAAAAAAAAAAAAAAAAACAAGAAAGACAAGAAGAAAAATGTGTGGATAAAATCAATTTTTTAACAAGGAGAAAACAAGAGTGCTTTTGTTCAAGCTACTCAGGAGGCTGAGGCAGAATAGCTTGAACCTGGGAGGCAGAGGTTGCAGTGAGCCACTGTATTCCAGCCTGGGAAACAGAGTGACTCTGTCTCAAAAAAAAAAAAAGATTTAAGGTGGGGTGCGGTGGCTGATGACTGTAATCCCAGAACTTTGGGAGGTGAAAGTGGGCAAATCACTTGAGATCAGGAGTTGGAGACCAGCCTGGCCAATACGGCCAAACCCCATTTCTACTAAAAATGTAAAAATTCACTTTGGGAGGTCAAAGCAGGCGGATCACAAGGTCAGGAGTTGGAGACCAGCCTGGCCAACATAGTGAATCCTCATCTCTACTAAAAATTAGGCTAGTCCAAAGGTAGTGAGTTATCTCGATTGTTCACAGTCAGTTACAGATCAAATTCCTTGTTCTACTCTTTCCCCACTTCTCACCACTGCACTTGAATAGTCTGAAAAAAAAATGCAAAAATTAGCTGGGCATGGTAGCTCACGCCTGTAATCCCAACACTTTGGGAGGTCGAGGCAGGAGGATCACCTTAGGTTGGGAGTTCGAGACCAGCCTGACCAACATGGAGAAACCCTGTCTCTACTAAAAATACAAAATTAGCTGGGCTGGTGGCGCATGCCTGTAATCCCAGCTACTAGGGAGGCTGAGGCAGAGGAATTGCCTGAACCCAGGAGGTGGAGGTTGTGGTGAGCCGAGATCATGCCATTGCACTCCAACCTGGGCAACAAGAGCGAAAGTTCACCTCAAAAAAAAAAAAAAAAATTAGCTGGGTGCAGTGGTGGGCACCTGTAATCTCAGCTACTTGGGAAGCTGAGGCAGGAGAATCTCTTGAACCCGAGAGGCGGAGGTTGCGGTGAGCCGAGATCGGGCCGCTGCACTCCAGTGTGGGAGACGGAGCGAGACTCTGTCTCAAAAGAAATAAATAATAAATAAATAAAGATCTAAGAAAGAATATGGACAAATATATTTGTAACATATTATTCCAAGCAAGGTTCCACAATGAGTGTCTACAAAGAGTTTAAAGATATTGATTTAATCTCATCTTTCTTTCTAAACTCTATTTAAGAGACATACACTTCTATCTAGTGAAATCTTTTTTTTTCTTTCTTTTTTTTTTTTTTTTGAGTCGGAGTTTTGCTCTTGTTGCCCAGGCTGCAATGGCACGATCTTGGCTCACCACAAATTCTGCCTCCCGGGTTCAAGTGATTCTCCTTCCTCAGCCTCCAGAGAAGCTGGGATCACAGGGATGTGCCACCAAGCCTGGCTAATTTTTATATTTTTAGTAGAGATGGGGTTTCTCCATGTTGGTCAGGCTGTGAAATCTTTAATAAACCCTAAGAAATGCCATGTGAACTGAACTGGAATTTGTATTGTAATTATTTGTGTCAAGAGACCATGAGATACAAAGTTTCAGTTGGAGAAGATGAAAAACTTCTGGAAAAGAATGTTGGTGAAGGTCCTCAACAATGTTAATGTATTTAATGCTTCAGAACGCTACACTATTGTTAAAGGCCAGGTGAGGTGACTCACACCTGTAATCCCAGCACTTTGGGAGTCTGAGGCAGGCGGATCACCTGAGGTCAGCAGTTCGAGACCAGGCTGGTCAACATGGTGAAACCCCTGTCTCTACTAAAAATACAAAATTAGCAGGGCATGGTGGCAGGCACCTGTAATCCCAGTTACTTGGGAGGCTGAGGCAGGGGAATTGCTTGAACCGGGGAGGCAGAGGTTGCAGTGAGCTGAGATCACATCATTGAGCTCCAGCCTGGGCAACAAGAGCAAAACTCAATCTCAAAAAAAAAAAAAAAAAAAGGTTAAAATGGTAAATTTTATGTTATGTATATTTTACCACAATAAAAAAGAATGAAGCATCTACAAATATTCTTTTTTATCTTTGAGATGGGAGTTTCACTTTGTTGCCCAGGCTGGAGTGCAATGGCTTGATCTCGGCTAACTGCAGCCTATGCCTCCTGGGTTCAAGCGATTCTTGGGCCTCAGCTTTACAAGTAACTGGGATTACAGGCGCCTGCCACCATGCCCAGCTAATTTTAGAAGAGATGGAGTTTCACTTTGTTGCCCATGCTGGTCTTGAACTACTGACTTCAGGTGATCCACCTGCCTTTGGCCTCCCAAAGTGCTGGGATTACAGGCGTGAGCCACTGTGCCTGGCCACATCTACAAATATTCTTATTAAGAATTAAAAAAGACTGTAAGAAATTATTTGAATATAGCTAGTTGTACATCTTTGATGTTTTAAAAATGTATTTCTGGAAAAGTATTCTCTTCCTTTAAGCCGGCAGCTTCAGGACAGATGTTCACTGAGGGGAGACAATGGATCCAGGCCCATCAATTAAACTCAACCCCAGCAAGCAATGGGATAGGAGGTTGTGGCAGATCACCTCACAACCTACTGACAGGCATATCATGCATCTATAGTAAGAAATCACTCTAATGAAGGATGGATTTCTCAACCCTTTTTGTGCTTTTGCTCTCCGGTAAAGAGTATAGATTCTTTCTCAGAATAGTATTTTTTGTGTGTTTTTTTCTCAGAATAATATTTCAAGCTGCAAAATATAGGTAGGATTTTATTGAAATACAGCTATAAAAATTTTTCATTATAATACATACATATATATTTTTTGTTCTGTCTCTGTGAACCTAAATAGTTGTACATGTAATTCTTCATCAGTGCAGTAAAATACAAGATTTAGTGGTGAATCTGATAACTACCCTCCTTTGGAAAACAGTAATCTTTCAAGATATCTGCTAATACAATGTGATATAAAAATACTTTGGCCAGGTATGGTGGCTCCTGCCTGTAATTTCAGCACTTTGGGAGGTCAAGGCAGGAGGTTCATTTGAGCTCAGGAGTTCAAGTCCAGCCTGGGCAATACACTGAGACCTTGCCTCTACAATATATATATATTTCTACTGGGTAAAAAATTTCCACTGTTAATACAGTCAGCCCAGCTGGATGCGGTAGCTCATGCCTGTAATCCCAGCACTCTGGGAGGCTGAGGCGGGCGGATCACCTGAGGTTGGGTGTTCGAAATCAGCCTGACCAACATGGAGAAACCCTTTCTCTACTAAAAATACATAAAATTAGCCGGGCATGGTGGCGTGTGCCTGTAATTCCAGCTACTTGGGAGGCTGAGGCTAGAGAATCGCTTGAATCTGGGAGGCAGAGGTTGCTGTGAGCCAAGATTGCGCCGGGGCAACAAGAGCAAAAATCCGTCTCAAAAAAAAATACAGTCAGTTCTCCATATCCATGGGTTCTGCATCCACAGATTCAACCGACCACAGATTGAAACTATTTGGGAAAAATAAAACAACAAAAAATGACAATAACAATAAAAATAAATTTTAAAACAATATAGTCTAACAGCTATTGCATAGCATTTACATTGTATTCGATGTTGTAAATAATCTGGAGATGACTGGCTACTCTGGGCGTGCTGCCTGTGGGGTAGCCAGGCTCGGCAAGGAGCAGTAATAAAAAATAAAAATTAAAAAAGAAAATCTAGAGATGATTTAAAGTATATAGGAGGATCTGTGTAGGTTATATGCAAACACTACACAATTTTTTAAAATTGTTTTGTTTATTTATTTATTTAGAAACAGAGTCTCCCTCTGTTGCCCAGACTGGAGTGCAGTGACTCAATTTCAACTCACTGCAACCCCTGCCTCCTGGGTTTGAGAGATTCTCTTGCCTCAGCGACCTGAGTAGCTGGGACTACAGGTGCCTGCCACCATGCCTGGATAATTTTGCAGTGTTAGTAGAAACAGGGTTTCACCATGTTGGCCAGGCTGGTCTCGAACTCCTGGCTTCAAGTAATCAGTCTGTCTTGGCCTCCCAAAGTGTTGGGATTACAGGTGTGAGCCACCATGCCTGGTCCCCCTTTTTTTCTAATTAAAAAAATTTTTTTTTCTTTTTCAGGTTTATGTGACTTTTTTTTAGATTTATTTTAATTTTAGACGTAGAAGGCACAGGTGCATATTTGTTACATGGGTATACTGGACACGACTGGGCTTTTAGTGTACCCATTACCCAAACAGTCAACACTGTACCCAATAGGTAATTTTCAACCCTCACTCCCCTCCCACCCTGTCCCCTTTTGAAGTCCCTAGTATCTATTATTTCCATCTTTATGACCATGTATACCATTGTTCAACTCCTACTTATAAGTGAGAACATGTGGTAATTTGATTTTCTGTTTCTGAGTTACTTCACTTAGGATAATGACCTCTGCCACCACATTTCTGCAAAGGACATGATTTCATTCTTTTTCATAGCTGGATCCATCATTCATTCATTCATTCATTCGAGTCTCACTTTGTCACCCAGGCTGGAGTGCAGTGGAGCAATCTTGGCTCACTGAAACCACTGCCTCCTGTGTTCAAGCAATTTTCCTGCCTCAGCCTCCAGAGCAGCCGGGACCAGAGCTTTGCACTACCATGCCTGGCTAATTTTTGCATTTTTTTGTAGAGATGAGGTTTGGCCATGTTGGCCAGGCTGGTCTCAAACTCCTGACCTCAGGTGATTCACCTGCCTTCAAAAGTGCTTTTACAGGTATGAGTCACCACACCTGACCTATAACAATTTAATAATAAAAAAAGCAGTGATAGCTAAGACCCAAATGGGTTGGCATTATGTTAATGATTTACATGCATGATCTCACTTAATCCTTTCAAAACTCCCTCTGAAAGGTAAGTTCTCTATCCAGAGGAAGAAACTGAGGCACACTCCCTCAGGGAAGTTACTCACTCAAGGCAGTACCTACAGCAAGATACTAGAACTCAGATCTGTCTGGTTCCAAAGCTGTTAACTTTTTTTTTTTTTTTCATTTTTAAGTCAAATCACTCCTTGCTTGAAAACTTTTAGGATTTTTAAATATATAGCAGAAAATTTAAATACTTTGGCCTTACATTTAGTGCATTTCACAAACTGATCCCAAGGTCCCTTCCCAGCCTTCCTTTCTCTCTCAAACTTCTCACTTCATCCAAAGAAGTCTCCTTACTGTCTGCCCCTCTTATAAAATCCCAACCTAACTTTGTTCTTTTCCACCTAAATCCCTCTTTTTATGCATCTTTTCCTGGTCAACAAAATCCTTTTTCTCCTTTAGGCTCCAGTTCAAATTCCATTTCCTACACATAATCCTTGACAGCTCATTCTCTTAAACTCACATCCCATTCGTCACCCAGGCTGCAGTGCAGTGGTGTGATCTCGGCTCACTACAACCTCCACCTCCCAGTTCAAGCAATTCTTGTGCCTCAGCTTCCTAAGCAGCTAGGATTACAGGTGTGCACCACCATGCATGGCTAATTTTTGTATTTTTAGTAGAGACAGGGTCTCGCCATGTTGGCCAGGCTGGTCTTGAATTCCTGACCTCAGGTGATCCACCAGTGTCAGCCTCCCAAAGTGCTGGGATTAGAGGTGTGAGCCACTGCACCTGGCCTTTTATCACATTTTAAAATCTAATAGCAGAAAGTTTTGGAAAACAAGTTAGACAACTTTCTAACATTAGATGTAGATCTTTTCAGTTATCTTGACTGTAGTTCATGCATAATTCTCTTTGTGAGTGTTGGCGGGGAGATCAATAAATAGATTCTTGCATGACTTATGATAAGTTCTTTTTTTTTTTATGAGACAGAGTTGGCCGGGCGTGGTGACTCATGCCTGTAATTCCAGCACTTTGGGAGGCCGAGGCGGGTGGATTACCTGAGGTCAGGAGTTCGAGACCAGTCTGACCAACATGGTGAAAACCCGTCTAAAAAAAAAAAAAAAAAAAAAAAGACAGAGTTTTGCAACCTCCGCCTCCCATGTTCAAGCCATTCTCCTACCTCAGCCTCCCAAGTAGCTGGGATTACAGGCACCCACTACCGTGCCCAGCTAATTTTTCTTGTATTTTTAGTAGAGATGGCGTTTCACCATGTTGGCCAGGCTGGTTTTGAACTCCTGGCCTACCTTGGCCTCCCAAAGTGCTGAGATTACAAGCGTGAGCCACCATGCCTGGCCTCTTAAGGTAAGTTCTTTTCTTTTTTTTTTTTTTGAGATGGAGTCTCACTCTGTAGCCCAGGCTGGAGTACAGTGTCGCAATCTCGGCTCACTGCAACCTCTCCCTCCTAGTTCAAGCAATTCTCCTACCTTAGCTTCCCAAGTAGTTGGGATTACAGGCACGAGCCACCATGCCCAGCTAATATTTTTATTTTTTAGTAGAGACAGGGTTTCACCATGGCCAGTCTGGTCCTGAACTCCTGACCTCGTGATCTGCTCGCCTCAGCCTCCCAAAGTGCTGGGATTATAGGTGTGAGCCACCGCGCCTGGCTGGTAAATTCTTAATTGATATGTCTAGCTTAATTTTAAAACTTGACAGTACAAATGAAAAACAAACATAGGGTAACATATTAGTACCCATAAAATATATAAAATATATATATTTATGAGCCAGGCATGGTGGGGCACACTTGTAGTCTCAGCTACTTGGCAGGGGAAGCAGGGGGATCACTTAACTCCAGACTGGGTACATAGCCAGACAAAAAAATACACACACACACACACACGCACACGAGATAAGTGAATTTTGTCTGGCATGCATTAAGTATTTTATGTGACAGAATATGTTTTGCATTTCTCAGTTAAGGCACTCAAGCCTCTTTTTCAAACAACATGGTTATCCAAATGTCATTTTTCTTTGTATTATTCTCTTTGGACATTAACTGTCAGATTGCTTTATCTATATCATACATGCTGTAACAGAAAATAAATTCTAGGTACATCATGTGACATATAAAGTCAGATTTATAGTAGCTAGGAGTGGTGGCTCATGACTGTAATCCCAGCTATTTGGGAGGCTGAGGCAGGAAGATCACTGTAGCTCGGGAGTTCAATTCCAGCTTGGGCAACACAGCAAGCCCCTGTCTCAAATTTTTTCTATTAATCGGATTTATAAACAAGTAACATAGTTTTAAAATTTAAAAAAAAAAAGTTACCTTGTCCAGGAGTTCAAGACAAGTCTGGGCAACATGAGGAAACCCTGTTGTTACAAAAAATACAAAAATGGTGGCATGTATCTGTAGTCCAGCTACTAGAGAAGCTGCAGTGAGCTGAGATCATGCCACTGTACTCCAGCCTGGGCAACAGAGCAAGACCCTGTCTCAAAAACAAAAAAAAAAAGAAAAAAGTTGCTTATAGCCATTACTGGAGATGACAGCGGAAAAAAAAAAAAAGTCATCTTGAGGCCTATGCATAGAAGTAGCTCCAAACATATCCCAGTTGTAAACCTTCATGTTGTGTGATTACACCTAGAGAAAAGGGGTTGACTTTCACAGATTTCTCCATCCTAAAACTCTCACAGATCTGGAGAATCACAATACAAACGGGAACTAAGAATAAGTCAACCTGGCCGGGCGCAGTGGCTCACACCTATAATCCTAGCACTTTGGGAGGCCAAGGTGGGCTGATCAAATGAGGTTAGGAGTTGGCTAATATGGTGAAACCCCATCTCTACTAAAAATATAAAAAGTAGCTCGGCATGGTGGCACACAACTGTAACCCTCGCTACTAAGGCGGCTGAGGCACAAGAATCGCTTGAACCTGGGAGGCAGAGGTTGCAGCGAGCTGAGATTGTGCCACTACACTCTGGCCTGGGCAACAGAGCGTGAATCCATCTCAAAAATAAATAAATAAATAAAAAATAAATAAATAAAAACCAACCAACCAATTTCTTTTTTTTGAGACAGTTTCACTCTTGTTGACCAGGCTAGAATACAGTGGCACAATCTCAGCTCACTGCAACCTCCACCTCCCAGATTCAAGCAATTCTCGTGCCTTCCGAGTAGCTGGGATTACATGTACCCACCACTACGTCCAGCAAATTTTTTTATTTTTAGTTGAGACAGGGTTTCCTCATGTTGGCCAGGCTGGTCTCAAACTCCTGACCTCAAGTGATTCACCCACCTCGGCCTCCCAAAGTGCTGGAATTATAGGCATGAGCCACTGCACCCAGCTTCAATGTCTAAATACTTATTTGCACTTCTAAAAAGTCTCAGAGTTAAATGAAATCTAGGCCAAACGGAGTAGCTTACGCCTATAATCCCAACACCGTGGGAGGGTGAAGCAGGAGGATTGGTTGAGGCCAGGAGTTTGAGACCAGCTTGGGCAACATATTGAGAACTCATCTCTGCATTAAAAAAAAAAAAATTAGCTGGGCATGGTGGTACATGCATGTAATCCCAGCTACTCAACAGAGACTGAGGTGAGAGGGCGGCTTGAGCCTGGGAGATAGAAGCTGCAGTGAGCTATGATCATGCCATTGGACTCTAACCCTGGGTGACTGAAATACTGTCTCAGAAAAAAACCAAAAAAGTTCATAAAGAAAAAGAGTTACAGTAAGCCAAACTTATTGAGAAAAGAAAAATATTTTATAAACTTGATGTAGCTAGCCTAAGTGTATGGTGTTTATAAAGTTCACAGTAGTGTACAGTAATGTTCTAGGCCTTCACATTCGTTCACCACTCACTGACTCACCCAGACCAACTTCCAGTCCTGCAAGCTCCCTTCATGGTAACTGCCCTATACAGGTGTACCATTTTTTTCTTTTGTATCATATTTTTACTGTATCCTTTCTATGTTTAGGGATGTTGAGATATACAAATACAGTTGCCTACAGTATCCAGGTACAGTAACATGCTGTACAGACTTACAGTACAAGAGAAATAGGCTATATCATACAGCCTAGGTGTGCGGTAGGTCATACCATCTTGGTTTTTGTAAGAGCACTCTATGGTGTTTGTACGTGATGAAATCACCTAATGATGCATTCATCAGAACATATCCCTGTCATTAAATGACGCATGACTGTATTTATTAAAAACCTGTCAGAGGCCAGGTGCAGTGGCTCATGTCTGTAGTCCTGGCACTTTGGGAGGCTGAAGTGGGAAGATCACTTGAGCCCAGGAGTTTGAGACAAGCCTGTGCAAGATAGTGAGTCCCCATCTCAAAAAACAAAAACAAAAACAAAACCCATCAGAGTCTCAAACAACGTAAAGGTTTAACAAACATTACTTCTCTTCTCCCTCATTTTCTTCCTTGTGAAAATGTTTCAATTTCAGGCCAGGACACAAAGTTCAATTCCTAATAAAACAAAGTGTCCTGGATTTGGGTTCAACTGAAATAAACCAATTCTAGACAGGCAATACCTTTCATATCTTACTCTCTCACATTCTTACTCAGGACTTTAATTTTAAGTAATGTTAAGTGTTTAATGTGTTTGCAAGATGGAGAGCCAAAGAACCCACAAAAACAGAACGTGTTCCATTTCACAACTTTATTAAAAATAAACGTATAAGTAAACAAATCATAACTTTATAAATTAAAGTTGGGATTAAGGAGAACCTGGGTATAAGAAGATCTGGTACAGAGAGGTCTCAGGATCTTTTCCTGAATGGAAGTACATACGAGGTAGGGAAGGGCAAACAACAAACCAGAACAAAGCTGCTGCTCCCAGGTCCTCTTTCTTCCACCTTCCCACACAGCATGCTGGCAGCCCCTGAGCTCTCCTCAACTGCACTACAAAAGGGCAGGCCACCCCTAACACAGCCAAGTCCTGGGCTCCCTCTCCTTGCAGCCAAGCACCACCTTAGTGATTTCCATCTTAGGGCTCTCCTTTTAAAGCCCACACCCCACATGCCTTTTCAGTCAGCTCTTTTACCTCTCCATACTCATTTAAGTCTTCCCCAACTCCCCAGCCCACCTTCTGCCAGCTCCTTCACTCGCTGTATTTTCCACTTCTACTATACAGAACATTATTCATCAAGTGAGAACCACGCCATGCAAGCCTCTCCATACTCATTTAAGTCTTCCCCAACTCCCCAGCCCACCTTCTGCCAGCTCCTTGACTCGCTGTATTTTCCACTTCTACTATACAGAACATTATTCATCAAGCGAGAACCATGCCATGCAAGCGAGAACCATGCCATGCAGAAACACATCTGGTATGCTACTTAAATCACGCTGTTTCACGTTTTCCCACAGTGGATACATTCCAGACTGGCTCTTCTCACCTTTAACTCAAAACCTATTGTCTCTGTCCCTGAAAAATGACCTTACTATCTTTCTCAGTGAAGAATATAGACAGCTATTTTGAATGCCATCATCTACTCCATTCTTATTTTCTCTAAGCTCACTTTATGTTTATTGTTTAGCCTATTTGGGGAGCAAAGAAACCTCATGAAAAAGGGAATGACAAGGAGATTCAAAAAGGAAAGAAAGGGGAAAAGAAAGTAAGGAGGGGGTGCTACATACTTTCATTTGACATTGTTTGAATCTTTTATTTTTTTTTTTTTGAGACAGAGTTTTGCTCTTATTGCCCAGGCTGGAGTGCAATGGCACGATCTCAGATCTCTGCAACCTCCACCTCCTCAGTAGCTGGGACTACAGTGCCTGCCACCATACCTGGATAATTTTTGTATTTTTAGTAGAGACAGGGTTTCTCCATGTTGATCAGGGTGGTCTTGAACTCCCGACCTCAGGTGATCTGCCCACCTCGGCCTCCCAAAAGTGCTGGGATTATGGGGAAGAGCCACCACGCCCAGCCTAAATCTTTAAAAAATGATTTTCTCGCAGGATTCAGCTCACGCCTGTAATCCCAGCACTTTGGGAGGGCATGGTGGGAGGACTGCTTGAGCCTAGGATTTTGAGACCAGCCTGGTGACAAAGAGAGACCCGTCTCTACAAAAAAAATTTTTTTTAAATTATCTGGGCATGGTGTTATGTGCCTATTGTCCCAGCTACTTGGGAGACTGAGGAGGGGGGATCCCTTGAGCCCAGGAGGTCCAGGCTGCAGTGAGCTACAATCGTACCACTGTACTCCAGCCTGGGTAACAGAGTGAGACCCTGTCTCAAAAACAAACAGACTAAAAATGAAACTCAGTGCTTATTTCTCTCCTTCCTTGTTCTTAAATCGGATTTTTTTCTCATCACTTGCACAGATCAGAATGTCAAATGCTATAAGCTGCCACATATTCAATGGTCTTGATTATTTTTCTCACAGATCCCTCTAACAGTGTAGTGTAAGGCATTGCTGATCTCTACAGAATACTGTTTTCCTTTTGATTCCCATCATTCTACTCTACCCAGGTTCTCCAAGTATTGTGTCAGCAAATGTTTACTGAGTGCTCAACTTATTTTGAATGCTGTGCTAAAGGCTTAGAACAAAACAGTAAACATGGAAGCAGATAATGTAATATTCCCTGGTCCTATTCTAGAATATCTGTTTGTATAGGTGACTTATGCACACTCAAGTTTGGTACCATGATAAGGAAAGATACTTTCTCTTTAGCTTCGGTAATCTGAGATTTCATTTCTAATGCAATTTTCTTCCATATGTATAAAACATCTCTATCTGCCACAAAAATTTAAGTGTTCATTCTTTTTTTTTTTTTGAGACAGTCTAGTTCTGTTGCCCAGGCTGGAGTGAAGTGGGGAGATCTCAGCTCATTGAAATGTCTGCCTCCCAGGTTCAAGTGATTCTGATGCCTCAGCCTCCTGAGTAGCTGGGATTACAGGTGTGTGCCACTGTGCCTGGCTATTTTTCTTTTTCGTATTTTTAGTAGAAACAGGTTTTGCCATGTTGGCCAGGCTGATCAAACTTCTGGCCTGAAGTGATTTACCTGCCTCAGCCTCTCAAAGTGCTGGGATTATATATGTGAGCCACAGGGCCCAGGCTAATTCATTTTTTATTGTGATAAAATATATATAAGATTTACAATTTTAACCATTGTTTTTTCAGGATTAAGAAAATCCTTTATTTCTCTATGGAATTACAGAATTTTAACCATTTAAAAGTATTCAGAAAAAAAAAAGTATTCGGTTGAATGACATTAAATACATTCACATTGTTGTAAAACCAAGAGCCCTATCCAGCTTTAATGTTTTTCTTTTTTTGAGACCAAGTTTCGCTCTTGTCACCCAGGCTGGAGTGCAATGGCGCAATCTCAGCTCATCGCAACCTTAGCCTCCCAAGTAGCTGGGATTACAGGCACGCGCCGCCACACCCGGCTAATTTTGTATTTTTAGTAAAGATGGGGTTTCTCCATGTTGGTCAGACTGGTCTCAAACTCCTGACCTCAGGTGATCTGCCCGCCTCAGCCTCCCAAAATGCTGGGATTACAGACATGAGCCACTGCACCTGGCCAGAAATTTTTTCATCTTCCCAAACTGAAACTCTGTACCCATTAACTCACTTTAAGCCAGTAATATTTTCATGGTTAAATTCATGGCCTCCACTCCCATTCTTCTCTTACTTTTCTACCCAGCTAACATTCCAAGGTTCCTCATCAAAATCACCCCCTTGCAACTACTCTCAAGCCCCAGTACTGCTTCTCCTCTGTCAAACTTGCAGGGCAAAACACCAATTTTGGGTGATCACCTGCCTGCTCTTTGCTGCCCTCATAACAGCTAATATTGCTGGCAGAAAAATCACACAACTAGCTCAGATGACTGGTTTCACTTTAAATTCACAGCCCCAAGCCACTGTGAGGCATTAAACAAGGCCCAGCATTGAAATTACCGTTTCCCATTCAGTTCCTTGTCCTATTACTCAAGGTAAAGTATCCATCTCTACTGAAATCATCCACTACTCCTTCTTCATTAAGTTGCGGTCTTGCCGCAGACTTCACTGAGAAAATAGAAGCCATCAGAAAGTAAAGTCCTATATTCTACCCCCAATTTGCCTCGCACTTGTGCCCCTATTTTCTGTCTTCTGCCACACTGCGTTTTCTTGCTGCCACCAAAGGCAAGCACTCTTCCTGTGTCTTGAATTCCTTAAGAATGCTGCTCCTGGCCAGGTGTGGTGGCTCACGTCTGTAATCCCAGCACTTTGGTAGGCCGAGGCAGGTGGATCACCTGAGGTCAGTTCGAGACCAGCCTGGCCAACATGGTGGAACCATGTCTCTACTGAAAATACAAAGTTAGTCAGGTGTGGTGGCGCATACCTATAATCCCAGCTACTTGGGGGGCTGAGGCAAGAGGATTGCTTGAACCCGGGAAGTGGAGGCTGCAGTAAGCCAAGATCATGCCGCTGCACTCCAGTCTGGGCAACAAGAGCAAAACTGCTTCTTAAAAAAAAAAAAACAAAACATGCTGCTCCTTTGGCACTACTTGGTCTCTCTTCTTCATTAGTCTCACCCTCATCTTCTCTATTAAATATTCTCATTAGCCTATCTATTTCTCACTGTTTAAAAGAAAAGCCCTCTTCTTTACATAGGGAGACCCTGTCTCTACCAAAAAAAAAAAATTAATTAGGTATGGTGGTACACACCTGTGGTCCCAGCTACTCAGGAGAGGCTGAGGTATGAGCATCACTTGAGCCCAGGAGGTTGAAGCTGTGGTGAGCCATGATTGTACCACTGCACTCCAACTTGGACGACTGAGACCTTGTCTCAAAAAAAAAAAAAAGAAAGAAAGAAAAAGCCCTCTTCTTTGACCCCATCTCCCTCTCCAGCCACTAAGCTGTTTCTCTCCACTTTACAGCAGCAAAAATTTCCCTAGCAAGCTGTCGATATTCACCTCACTTCCTATTCTCTCTTCGAAGCATTTCAATATGGCTTAGATCCTCATATGCCACTGAAACCACGTGTCAAAACAGTCACCATCATGTTGTCAAATCCAAATAGACATCTCTCTATTCTCATTGTTTAACTTCTCAGCAGCATTTGACAGAGGTGACCGTTTCCTCTTTCTTGAAAAGGATAAAATATTCTCCCACTTTAATGACTGAGCCTTTTCAGTCTCCTTTGTCCAAGCTTTAGCCACTGTTAGTGTTTTAGGGTGGGTCCTCCCCCCACAACCCCCCGCGCCGCCCGCCACAGATCTGGCTGTGTGGGAGACCAGAGTTTTATTACTCAAATCAATCTCTTGGGCTTGATCTTAAGGCCACAAACATTCTCAATCAGTCCCATGACATGCCATCTGTGTACTAGTGACTCCCAAAATTGATGTCCAGTCTAGGTCACTCCCCTCAGCTCAACTTAAATATTCATTGCCTACTCAACTGTCCACTTGGATGTCTCCCAATTATTTAAAACATACAACAGGTTCCACACGGAACTCTTGCTACCCATCCCTCCCCACCTGTTCCTTCTCCAACCAGCAAATGGTACCATCTGGCAGCCCAAGGCTTGGGCCTGCAACCTGAAGGGACCCTTGATTCCTCCCTTTCCCTCCAAAGCCAACCCATTAAGCAAATCCTTTTGTTCCATCTCCAAAATATGTAAGTGAAAACTGCTGTCTACTCTTCTGCATCTCATTGCCACTTTACTTGCCTGAGAGACTATAGATCTTGGGCTATTGCAATAGCCTCCTAATTTCCCTCTCTGTTTCCCCTCGTCCTCTACATAGCCAGTTATCTTTAAAAACAAAAACATTATCAGGCTAGCCACGGTGGCTCACACCTGTAATCCCAGCACTTTGAGAGGCTGAGGCAGGTGGGTCACCTGAGGTTGGGAGTTCAAGAGCAGCCTGACCAACATGGTGAAACCCTGTCTCTAAAAAATAAAATATAAATATAAATAAAAAACATTATCACTGCCCAAATTAAAACCCTTCTCATTGCCATTAGAATAAAATCCAAAAATCCCCCCTATGGCTTAATGTTAAGACCTACAGGATCTCTCCAACTCCATCTCATTCCACTCTTCCCTTGCTCAGAGGAGCCTTCTCTCCAGTCTAACATCTAGCCTTCCAGGTCTTTGCACTTGTTCCCAGGGCTGGAATGTTTCTCCAGCTTTTCACATGGCTAGCACAAGTTCTTGTTTCAAGTCTCAGCTCAAATGTCACCCCTACAAAGAGACTTTTCTTGACCCTTACTAGCCAAAATTGGTCATTCCCAACATACTTTTAGATCCACCAGCCATTTAGTTTTCTTAATCTGTCATTATCTTGATGATTTGTGTTTAACTATTTTCTGTCCTTCCTCACTACACTGTAAATTCCATGAGTGCAGAGATCTTGTCTGTCTTGAATTCCAATAAAGGTTACTTTAAAGAAGCTACTGTTTCCCTCTACACAGGTTTATTTTAGATTTCCCCCTCGTTTCAAGCTTTAAATGGATTTTAGTCAAAGATCATAATTACTTTGGCATTTACCACAAAAAACAAGGGGAGAAAAACCACAAGTGACTTCCTTTTAAAAACTGGAAGTCACTCCACCCACCTAGTGGTCTAGACTGGACACAGACTGCACAGAGGTATTCAACGGATGCTCCTTACAAAAATTTTCCAATGTGGGCATATGCAAAGATGGTATAATTCTGACATCTGCATCAAGTTTTAAACTACTCTCCCTAGCAATTACTAAACACAACGATTTGAGAAGAATCAACAAGGGGAAGCACAAAATAAGTAAAATACATGATCCTTGACCCAGAGAAATTAATGATCTTATCACTGACTTGGTTCTTACTTTAGTAAGGTCATCTGTTCATCAGCTGCTCTAGCTGCCTCTTGCTGACCAGTGTTTTTATCCATATTCTGCTCTTATTAGGTTCCACATTTAGAATAACTTAACCATTCTACTTCCCCAAACCCAGAAGATATGTCCACAATTCAAAATTCAGGAAACCATCTTTTCTTTCAAGGATTTATCTTCAGGTCTTTATTTCAGGGTTTGTTGTTGGTTTTTGTTTTTGAGACGGAGTTTTGCTCTTGTTGCCCAGCCTGGAGTGCAATGGTGGGATCTTGGGTCACCGCAACCTCTGCCTCCCGGGTTCAAGCAATTCTGCCTCAACCTCCTGAGTAGCTGGGATTACAGGCATGCGCCACCATGCCTGGCTAATATTTTATTTTTAGTAGAGATGACGTTTCTCCATGTTGGTCAGGCTGGTCTGGAACTCCCGACCTCAGGTGATCTGCCCACCTAGGCCTCCCAAAGTGTTGAGATTACAGGTGTGAGCCACCTCGCCCGGACTATTTCAGGATCTTTTCTACTCTATTCTTAATTTCTGGATCAAGCCTATATTCCTTTTTTTTTTTTTTTTTTTTTTTTGAGATGGAGTTTCATTCTTGTTGTCCAGGCTGGAGTGCAATGGCACAGTCTCGGCTCACTGCCACCTTCGCCTCCTGCATTCGAGTGATTTTCCTGCCTCAAGTGATTCGCCTGGCTAATTTTTTTGTATTTCTAGTAGAGATGGGGCTTCACCATGTTAGTCAGCCAGGCTAAACTCCTGACCTCAGGCAATCCATCCACCTTGGCCTCCCAAAGTGCTGGGATTACAGGTGTGAGCCACCCCGCCTGGCCTCAATGCTATTTTTGTTGCACAGCTGTCTTGACTTAACTAGATGGCCTAGCTAGACCTAGAAGCCTGTATGTTGTATAACCTCCCAAATAGAATGAGACAATATACTTTTAAAATGTATTGAGATTTTAAAGTCTTAGGCTACCTAAACCTTTTTCTCTGAGAAAATAATTTTGATTATTTGATAAATGGCATCTGGAAGAGGAAAAAAAATGGGACTAACATGAGCAAAAAACTGCTGAAACTCAAAATGATATGGACCTCAATTCTCATGTTCCAATTCAAAAAAGAGCCAGTAGAACAGTGCAAGCATAGTACAAGACAGCCCAAATGTGTATCTGTGTCACACTGCAATCTCCTGGAGAGCTTTGGAATACTAATCTTCAGATGCAGCGGGTACAGCGGGGGCCAGACTTTCAATATTAAATATCAAGAAGTTGGACATTATTAAATGTCTCAGAAGCCTGAGACATTATTAAATGACCCAATTGGCCCTAGCAAATGCTGGTGGAAGAGGTGACATTACAAATCTATATTCAAAAACATCTCCCCAGTTAATTGATGCTCAGATTTGGAAACCATAGGTGTAGAGGGAAGAACACAGCTTTTGTGATGCAATGCCAATTTTACCACTTAAAACAGCGAGATCTCGAACAATTCATTACTATACTTCTATGAACGTTCATCCATTCCCAGGTAGACAAATCATAAAACCAGTATTTTAGGACTGATAAAACAGAAATTATACAAAGCACCAAGCACAGTTCCTGGCATAGAGCAGGTGTTCAATATATGGTCGGTCTTTTTAAATGGTCTAAAACATCCACTATGTGTATTTATAAACACAAGGACACATCTCGTGGCACCACTATGTTACTTTTCTCTCTTAGAAATTAACTACTTACTTTCCATGTCTGTGGACTTCTAGAGAGATCAGAGCTTTATAGACCTTTCCCCTCCTCTTTTCAGTAACAATGTAAAAGTTAAAAACCCCTCCCCTATCTCTAATAGATATATACGGATGCTTTTTTAGAAAAGGAAGACTTTCAGTGTTTTAAAGCATATTGAAAGATCAGAGTTCTAAGAAACCGTTTTGATTCACTGCCATTTGAAGTAATATAAAAGACAACAAGAAGTTTCAAAAAACTGGAACCCATTACCTTCCCCCAATCTGACAACTAGTAAATATCTCCCCAGGGTTGTTTTAAAGTAAGAAACGAAGTGTAGGGTACCCATAGAGAACCATGTTACCGGAAGGCAGACAGACACTGTCCTCGACTCTTTTTTTAGTTTTGTAACCTGGCTGGACTCTACTTTCAATAATAACTGGAGGAGGATGAAGGCAAAGCCTCAATGCCCTGCCCCATGCCGTGCCACGGAAGACAAAGGCGTCCACTCTCAGACAGCAGGAGAGAAGATGGCTAGAGCTCCTCACCTCCAATTTTGACCGGGGGCAGTGGGGGTGCGGGGTCAAATGGAAGGGGAACCCATCAGCCACGAGGCTCGACCCCCAGCCCCCTTCTTCCATCACAAACAAGTGGGAAGGAGGAAGAAGCCGGCCCCAACCCTTCCCGCTCCAAGCCGGCCTCGTGTTTGGGTCTGGGGGCTTAGGGAGGGAGAAGGCCGCGCGACCCCGGCCCCATCTCCAGAATTCAGCACCCTGCTCCCGGCTCCCGCTGGCCCCGAGCCTCGCGGCGCCCTGGTCAGCAAGATGTCCTCGGAGGGCGCCGCCCGCGCCGCGAGAAAGATGGCGCCCGCCAAGCAACTGCGCCACCAGCCCTGGCGACAGGCCAGGCCCAGCGCCATCTTAGCGCCTTCCAACTGCACCCCCGACCCAAGCAAAATCTGGCATTCGGGGCGACTCGGGGGGCGCGAACAGCATCAGGCCCGCGCGCTCTCGGCCAAAAAAGCGCTGCCCCAGCCGCTCATCTCTTCTGGCCGGCGCGGCGGACAGCGTGGGCCTCGCAGGAGGCGCCTGGCTGGGCCGCGGGGTCTCCGCGCGGCTGGGGGCTCGCCCCGACCCGGCCGCGGATCCTCGGCGGTGCTTCGGGAAGTCAGCGAGGCGGCTGGGCAGGGGCAGTCCCGCCGGCAGCCGCCGCCGCTGCGGGCTCGGAGCGGAGCGGAGCCGGGCCGGGGCGACGCGGCGGCCCCGAGCTCTCCGTGCCGCAGCCCGAACCTGCTCCTCGCCGCGGCCTCCTGCAGATGCGGCGGGAAGGAGGAAGCCAGGATAAAAAATAAACCCCGTCCCCGCCGCCTCCCTCCCCACCCTCTCCCCTCCCCCTCCCCAGACGCGGGGTCCATTTTGCCGAGAAGAAAGAAAATATGATTCACACCCTAGAGCTTCCGAGAGAAAAGAAACGAGGGGGGGAAAACAGAGGGGTGGAGATTGGAAAAGCTTATTTTTCTTCCTCGCCCGCCGTCACTCCAGGCCCTCCCTGCCCCCTGCTCGCGGCCCCGCCGCGCCGTCTTCCCCTCGCCGGGCCCCGCTCCCTCCTTCCCGGCTCCCGGCGGCTCCGGGGGGCGGAAAACACACTCACACTCGCGCACACAACTAATTTTAAACCGGCTCAATCAATGAGTCATTAAAAGGCTTCCCTCCCCTCCCCTCCCCACCACCAACCGCCACGCCACCCCCTTCCCGGGCTCTCCCTCTCCCCGCTCCAGAAATTTGCATCCGCGGAAAGAAAAAAAAAAAAAAGGAAAAAGAAAGGCGCCGGGCCCCCACCCCGCCGAGGCGCCCCCGGCCCGGCCTCGCCGCCCCCTGCCCGCCTGCGCCCCCGCCTGAGACACTGAACTTGGTCTTCCCGGGGCCCCGGCGGCGCTGGGAAAGGCATAAACACCCGATTCCCCTTTTCTCTGTGTCCATTAAACATCCACCCACCACCACCATCACCCACCCACAAACCCACCCCCCCCCCCAAAAAAAAAACACAGCCTTAGCCAATAGCTCTCTGGGCTGAAACCTAATATCCTGGTTTTGGCAACTCGGTGTTTAATTTGCTCCTCTTTCTTTTCTGTCTGTCTGGAGACAGATCTCCAGCCCCCCCCTCCCTCGCTTTTCCCCTCCCCGAAGGAAAGAGGCAGAGGAAGGAGGTTGTGTGTTTTTTTTTTTTCTCCTTGAAATTTTTATCACAAAATTATAATACACTCAAAGGGAAACTCACCGTCATGAAAAAGCAGTGCCTTGTCAACGGGGTTTCTGCGCCATCGCAACAGGGGCGGCGGCGGCGGCGGCGGCGGGCGCGGGGCGCGGGGCGCGAGCGCGGGAGCTCCCGGCCGAGCGGCGCCGGCCACACGCGCTCCGCTCTCTCTCTCGCTCACCCCCGCGCCGGGCGGCGGGCGCCCGCTCCCCGCGCCCGCCCGGCCTTCATGCTCTGTGCCCGGGCGAACCGCTCGCCTGCTCGTCTACCTCCAAACTTCGGTTCTCGCCTGGCAAAAAATGTGGAGATTAGGATTTTTTTAATTAAAAATTTTTTTTTTTTTTTTTTTTTTTGGAAAATCAAGCTCCAAGGATGTTCATTCCTGTTTCCTTTGGGATTCTTTTTAACTTCAGAAGTGTATTGGTGTATTCAAGAAACAGTTTTATTTGGCTTTTAAAAAAATTATTAAGATCCACGAGGTGCGTGCTGAATTTCTCTTGCAGGCTCCCTACACGCACACACACACACCCACACCCAGTTTTAGCTTGACACGGGAAGGGGGGAGATTAAAGACCAAAAAATAAAAATAAAACAAAACACCCTACGAGATTTGTTTAGAACTCTAATTAGAGCAAGCCTCAGTAAATACATTTTGCATATTCTTTTTAAAAACCAAAACCACTTTTAACTTAGTTATTAGGCAAATAACTGGTTCATCCTAACTTTTAAATATACTAAGCTTTCCTTTGCAACACTCTGTCCATTCCAAAATTCTGTGAAACCTTACCTGTGAAGCCGGTATGTCAACATTAAAAAGGAAAACAAAAAACTTTACTAAAAGGAAAATGAGGCAGAGTAAATCACTCTCAAAACATTCATTTTCTACTGCCTTCTCTTTAATGTAGGTATCTTTTATCTCCATATTTGCAGAATTTTCATTACATACCTCCCTCATTCTTAAAAAGAGAGCTAGTCAACCTTTAACATTCTTTGGTCCAAGTATAATTACCACCCATTTTTAATCTCAAATCTCAAATTGTTGAGACTTCTCCGTAAACCATCTAGTATCCAAAGCATTTAAATTATGTGGCCCAGGTCCTGTGTGGTGGCTCATGCCTGTAATCCCAGCAGTTTGGGAGGCTGAGGCGGGTGGATCACCTGAGGTAAGGAGTTCAAGACCAGCCTGGCCAACAGGGTAAAACCTTGTCTCTACTAAAAATGCAAAAGTTAGCTGGGCTTGGCGGTGGGCTCCTGTAAGCCCAGCTACTCAGGAGGCTGAGGCAGGAGAATCGCTTGAACCTGAGAGACGAAAGTTGCAGTGAGCCAAGATTGCGCATTGCACCATAGCCTGGGCAACAGAGCAAGACTCAAAAAAAAAATTATTTGGCCTGAAGTGGGAGCAGGTGCCTTTGTAGTATAGGTTAACTACAAATGCCCACAAAATATATTGGTGTTTTTGCTGTTGTCTTTTATTTTAAATAAACATCAAGGATAGGTAAAAGATGAATTGTACAGAATGTCATTCAGGTTTTAAACAGTACATATCTGGGTGCAGTGGCTCACGCCTGTAATACCAGCACTTTGGGAGGCTGAGGTGGGCGGATCACATGAGGTCAGGAGTTCGAGACCAGCTTGGTCAACATGGTAAAATCCCATCTCTACTAAAATACAAAAAATTAGCCAGGCGTGGTGCCATACCTCTGTAATCCCAGCTACTCAGAAGGCTGAGGCAGGACAATCATTTGAACCTGGAAGGTAGAGACTGCAGTGAGCTGAGATCATGCCACTGCACTCCAGCCTGGACAACAGAGCAAGACTCTGTCTCAAAAAAAAAGCACATATTAAGCCTCAGAAATATTATAAATTGCTTTAAAATTCATTTGTAATGCATATAGCAATAGGATCCTGCTGATAAACCAAATGCTGAGCTGCTCTGCCTATGGAGTAGCCATTCTCAAATGGCTCAAACCTATCTCTCCCAGATATTTGGTGAGTTCTCAATATCCATACATTAAAATTATTTAAGTGAAATTATTGTATGGTTTCTATATCCCCTTAGCATTAAAAAAAAAAAAAAACCCTTAGTGGTAGTACACCTTTCTTGCATATATATACAGATACTGTAACTAGACTATATTGAATAAATTAAATCTGTCGAGGCTGGCATATAATGTCATATTCAACATAGAAGATCTTTTTAGTCAGGGTGCAGTGGTTCATACCTGTAATCTTAGCACTTTGGGAGGCTGAGAAAGGAGGATCATTTGAGGTGAGAAGTTCAAGAAGAGCCTGAGCAATACAGCACAAGATCCCATCTCTAAAAATATTTAAAAATCAGCCAAGTATGTGTGACACATGCCTGCAGTCCCAGCTACTGGGGAGGCTGAGGCAAGAGGACCGCTTGGGCCCACGAGTTGGAGGTTGCAGTGAGCTATGATCATGCCACTGCACTCCAGCCAGGTTAAAAGAGTGACACCCTGTCTCTAAAAAATAATAAAATAAAAAAGATCTGGCTGGGTGCAGCGACTCATGCCTGTAATCCCTTTGGGAGGCCGAGGTGAGAGGACTGCTTGAGGCCAGGAGTTCAAGAGCAGCCTGGCCAACATGGCAAAACCCTGTCTCTACCAAAATATAAAAATTAGTCAGGCGTGGTGGCATGCACCTATAGTCGCAGCTACTCCAGAGAGGCTGAGGCACAAGAATCGCTTGAGACTGGGTGACAGAGCAAGACTCTGTCTCAAAAAAACTAAACAAAGAAAAACACCGTAACTTGTTCTGGTACTGCCATTTTATCATTCATAATGTATGCTTTATATTTAAATGTGCCTTAAAAATACATTCAGTGATTTAGTATCACACAGTATCACTGAGGTGTTTTCTCAGATATTTTGCTTCAAATGCAGCCAAGGGCTTCTTGGAACAGTAGTCTTTGCATAAATTAGCATATTTCTCTACACTTGATGGTTGGACCAACTAGTTTTCTAATTCGCTTGGAAAATTTTTTAAACATGTTTTAAGGTGCCTTTGGATTGGCTGGGATTTAATTATAATACCATTTCCTAAGAATTACATTTCAAGAGTCCATATATTATGCATTGCAATTAGGACCCACTGAGCAAGTTTTACAGCTGTTGCTCCATAGCTCTGATGATATATGTGTGTGTGACTGTGTATTTTCTTTCTTATTTTCTTGAGACAGGATCTTCCTCTGTTACCCAGGCTGGAGTGCAGAGCATATAGCCTGGAACTCCTGGGCTCAAACAATCCTCTAGCCTCAGCCTTCCTAGTAGCTGGTAATGTAGGTGCATACCACCACATTCGGCCATTTTTTTTTTTGCTTTTTGTTTTTTTTTGGGACAGTTATGCTCTGTTGCCCAGGCTGGAGTGCAGTGGCACGATCTTGGTTTACTGCAGCCTCCACCTCCTGGGTTCAAGCAATTCTCCTGCTTCAGCCTCCTAAGTAGCTGGGACTACAGGTGCACGCCACCACACCCGGCTAATTTTTTTTGTATTTTTAGTAGAGAAGGGGTTTCACCATGTTGGCCAAGATGGTCTCAATCTCCTGACCTCGTGATCTGCCTGCCTTGGCCACCCAAAGTGCTGGGATTACAGGGCATGAGCCACTGTGCCTGGTCTTGGCCAATTTTTTAGTTTTTGAGAGACAGGGTCTTGCTTTGTTGCCCTGGTTGGTTTTAAACTCCTGGGATCAAGCGATCCTTCCGCCTCCGCTTGCTGGCATTACAGGTGTTAAGCCACAGTGTCGGGCCCTCCAGTGAAATAGTAATAGATTTCAGAAAGCTATCCTCTCAAGTCAGCCAAAACTGCGAGGAAACTGAAATCCAACTTTAAAAGATGACCTAACAAAGCTGAATTTATATATTTATAAAGAGCCTAGGGCATTGCAGTCTTTTTAAAGAGAATATCCAAATATAAGAACACTGACATTTAATGAGGGTCTTCTAAGTGCCACCAGGCATTATGCTAGATACTTAAACACATTGTCACATGAACTTTCACTCAAACCCCAAGAATAAGGTTTAATTATCTTGATTTTGAAGATGAAGTTCCCAATAGGAATTTGCCTGGGGACGTCAGTCTAACAAGGGCAGACAGGAGAACCAAGTCTGGCTGACCCCAAAACTCGCCCTCTCTGTCAGGCCTGAAAAGGATCTTGGGAACAAGCAGTCTTTGCTGTTTCAGTGTTAACACTGGAGTCCAGTGGTGTGGCACAGACAGAAGGGACAACCGTCTAATTAGTGAAGAACTACTTTGAGAATGCCAGTTGTCCAACCTAATTTTAAATCTGGAGGAGGAGTTTGCAAAATAGTGGGACACAGTAGGAGAATTTCAGATTCTCCAGGTACAACCAAAATTGTAATTATTTAATAACATGGCAAAACAAAAACAACTTTTTCCCCAGATTACCGCAAAACTTCGTTTAAATGAGGGATATACCTTCATATATTAAAATTTAAAATTGTAGTTTATATAGGCAGGATTTTGGTAGCTAAATACAAAATTGGAAAACTTTTTTTTTTTGAGACGGGGTCTTGCTCTGTTGCCTGGCTGGAGTGCAGTGGCGCGATCTCTGCTCACTGAAACCTCTGCCTTGCCTCCCGGGTTGAAGCAATTCTCCTGCCTCAGCCTCCTGAGTTGCTGGGACTACAGGCGCGAACCACAGAACCTCCAGCTAATTTTTGTATTTTTAGTAGAGACGAGGTTTCACCATGTTGGCCAGGATGGTCTCAATCTCTTGACCTCGTGATCCACCTGCCTTGGCCTCCCAAAGTGCTGGGATGACAGGCTTGAGCCACCGAGCCTGGCCAAGAGGAAAGTTCTTAAAATGGCTTTACTATATGCAAATAACTTTAATTGTATTCTCTACAGTTTAATTATGTACAATTAAATGGCCACTCCTATGATTCCCATCTGTGTATGTGACTTAGAAAGAAAGGCAACCAGACAGGAAAAAAAAAAAAAAAAAAAAGGAGGTAAATATAATTGAAATGTTCTACCACATGCTTGGACCTCCAAATAAACAGGCCCAGTGTCCACAGAACAATGAAAAGTGAAAGTGTTTTTCTTTTTCTCCCTCCAAATGTTCCCCTTGGTTGGTTAAACAGTCTCAGAAGGGGAGAATGCAAATGCTGGAGACTGAGTACCGATACGCATGACCAGATGTGCCCAGATCACAGAAACACCAGCACACACCAGAAGAGTTAGTAAGTGTTCTATAGAGTGTTTGCAAAACAAAATCTTTTAAATTATCAGTGTGCATTAATAATGTATATACCTTTATTTGTACCTATAGAGGTACTTATATTCTCAGGTTTAAGTGTACTGGCTCTGTACTCAGATTGACCTGGGTTCAAATTCTGATTTTGTCACTTAACAGGTATGTGGCTTTGGGCAAGTCATTTCATCACTCAAGGCCTCAACTTCCTCGTCTATAAAATAGGGATGATTATGGTACCCACATCTGAGAGTTATTTTAAGGCTTCAGGAACTAGTGTAAAATATTTAGCATGGTGCCTGAAACATAATGAGAGTTCACTACATTCAACTGTACTGCCTCATTTTAGTTATGTGTCAGGTTAAATCTTCCCATGTGAATATTCAATGCCAATCTCCTGTGATTCAACCTAATACGTTTCTCTTATGTTCCTTCTTAGATACGGAGCTCCTCAAGGATGCCAGGCCATCATCTCTATCCTTATATTCTCTAAGGGCCTAGTAGAGTATTTTGTATATAGTTTGCTCACAATCAATACTTTTGCAATAAAGGCAAAACAGCCCAGTCCACAAGATCCACAAGAAATTAGCATATCTACATCTAGAGACCCATATATTAAGATGGTAAAGTAAGTCTCCTTAAATGATGTAAAACCATTGCCCAGATGATTACAGGCATTACTATATAGCCTAATGGTTTAGAGTTCTCTCTCTCCTTTTATCACTATCATTTTTAGTCATGTGATTTTGGCCTTCTTTAAAATTTTCTCTCACCTAAGTTTCCTCATCTGTAAAATGGAGATAGTAGTAACTATATCTCAGGGAGGAGAGTTCAATAATATGAGATATATAAAACCTTTGGCCAGGTACAGTGGCTTACACCTGTAATCCCAATACTTTGGGAGGCTGAGGCAGGAGGGTCACTTGAGCCCAGGAGTTTGAGACCAGCCTGAGCAACATAGTTAGATTCCATTTCTACAAAAAATACAAAAATTATCCAGGCATGATGGTATGTGCCTGTGGTCCCAGCTACTTGGGAGGCTGAGGTGGGAGGATCACTTGGGTCTGGGAGGTCGAGTCTGTACTGAGCCATGATCAAGCCACTGCACTCCAGCCTGGGTAACAGAGCGAGACCCTGTTTCAAATATAAAAATAAAAATAAGGGCCAGCCGCAGTGGCTCACGCCTGTAATCACAGCACTTTGGGAGGCCGAGGCGGGCGGATCACGAGGTCAAGAAATCGAGACCATCCTGGCCAACATGGTGAAACCCCGTCTCTACTAAAAGTACAAAAAATTAGCCGGGCGTGGTGGTGCGTGCATGTTGTCCCAGCTACTCGGGAGGCTGAAGCAGGAGAATCGCTTGAAACCGGAAAACGGAA